>OZ024883.1:45061996-45311996 GCA_964017185.1 Rugalucina vietnamica | reverse complement strand
TCCACCCCCTCCACATAAAAGGTTTGATAGTTTCATGTTGGAGACCATTAAAAGGGCAAACTTTAAGGCCTGGGTGCCAAGTCCGGATGTGGATTCTTCATACCAAAATCCAAGATGGCGTCCAAAATGGCCACCAAAAAGATGAATTTTCTAATTTCTCACATATTGGAGTTAAAGATCTACACAAATATACACATTTTTATGTTGTTTTACTCAGAAGTAACTTACAAAGCATAATAAGGCTTTAAAATCATGATAGCAATAGATTTCTTCTCAGGGAGCCCAAAAGTATCACAAAAAATGGTACATTTTAAACAGATTTTCTACCTGGCCCATTGGTCAAACCAAAAATATTTTGTTGCACACACACTACAGAAAAGGTTTTTAATGGTTAAAATTAAATTTAGTATATAAGATTTTTTTCAACCTGGGTTTCAGTTGGGAGTGTGGTATCAAATTGGAAATATTTTCATCTTTATAACGTGAGGGCACATTATGAGATTCTCGCAAATAAAGGGGGTAGGGGTAGGTTTAGCTTCATAAATTTCATTTCATCCATCACTTAAAATGTTTGATGGTTTTATGTTAAGGCTCATAGAATGGGCAATCTTTTAGGTCTAAGTGCCAAGTCTGTATGTGGATTCTTCACACGGAAATCCAAGATGACATCCAAAATGGCCGCCAAAACGTCAATTTTTCTGATAATTCACCTAAAATACTTGAAATTAAGGTAAAAATGCAGATTTTTTTATGTTGGTTTACTCCGAACTAACTGGAAAAGCGTAAGGACGCTTTAAATCCTGTTTGCAGTAGATTTCTTCTGAGTGAGCCCAAAATTGTCAAAAAAATTGGCACATTTTATACAGATTTGCTACCTGGCCCATTGCTCAAACAAAAATATTTTATTGCACACACACAGCAGACAAGGTTGTTTTTTTAATCGTTTAAATTAAATTTAGTATATATAAGAAATCTTGTTCAACGTCGGAGTCAGCTAGTATTGTGGTATCAAATTGGAATTATTCTCGTCTTTATAACATAGGGGTACATGATAGGATTCTCGCAAATCAAGGGGGTAGGGGTAGGTATAACTTCTCATATTTCGTTTCATCCATCAATAGAAAGGTTTGATAATTTTATGTTGAGGTTCATAGAATGGACAATCTTTTAGGCCTAGGTGCCAAGTCTGTATGTGGATTCTTCCCACGGAAATTCAAGATGACATCCAAAATGGCCGTCAAAACGTCAAAATTCTGATAAAATGCAGATTTTATTAAGTTGATTTATTCAGAAATAACTGGAAAACGCATAATGAGGCTTAAAATCCTATATGCAACAGATTTATTTTAAGTGAGCCTAAATTGTAAAAAAAATGCATATTTTATACAAATTTGCTAATGAACCCATTTGTCAAACAAAATATGTTGTTGCACAAAAACTACCTTAGAAGTTTAGGATGGTTAAAATTTCCTATGGATATCAGAATATTGTTCAACTTGGATGTCAACTAGGATTGTAGTATCAGACGAGAAATATTCTCATCTTTATAATTAAAGGGTACATGGTCAGTTTCTTTCAAAAGAATGGGTAAGGTCTAGTTTAGCGTCACCACTTTTGTCACAGCCTCCATTTAAAGATTATATGTTGAAAGGTCATACAATGAGGGCACTTTGAGGCCAAGCTTCTAAGTCTGGATGTTGATTCTATGTACCGTAAATCTAAGATGGCGTCCAAAATGGCCATCAAAATGACGAAACTATATTAAACCTACAATGAATATAGAGTCATTATTTGTTTAATTATTTGTTTGTTTGTTTGTGTTGAGGCTTAACGTCCCAGTCAACATTTTTTTCAGTTACGCCGGGTCAGAGCCAACGCTTCCTGTGTTTAACCAGTACTTTAGGGAGTTAATGCGTCTTGCTCAAGGACACAACACGGTGACGCCTGTGTGTATCGAACCCAGGACTCTCGATTCGGAGTCCGATGCTCTACCACTAGATCTGTTTAATTATATAATTATTTTTGTTATTTTACACACAAATAACTGAAAATTTATAATGATGCTTTAAAACATTGCAAGCTGTATATCTCTTCTGAGTGAGTGTAAAAGTGTCTCAAAAATGGCACCTTTTAAACAGCCCATTGGTCAAATAAGTCATTTTATTTATACACCCGTCTTAGGAAGTAAAAGTAGGCAACACTCAGGAAACGGCGCAATCAGAAAGAAATTCCCACTCCAAAAACCGAGGTGGGAACAGACTACATTAACAATCAAGTACTTGTACTAAGAAAAACATATGGTGAGTTCAGTGAGCAGTTATTTTCCCAATAGGTGGTCACTCAGTTACCAAAACTAAAATATGAAGACATACATAATGTGCAAACACCACACAAATTCAACGCCAGAGAAGTATCGCCTTGGAACGATCAGTAGTATAAATTTACTGTGGGTCTTAAACTAGTTTTACAGGCGCCTAACCTCGCCCTCAGCTTCTGCAGTGGCTCTAATATACCTATATATATAAATATATATCTATAATCTATATATAAACTAGCAATAAGGAAAATCATGTAAAGAAATATAAAACATAAGTACCAACGTATAACATGTGTAACGGAAATCAGGGTGAGCAGCTATTGAAGTGGGGTTATTGGAATAGCTTGGATAATTGTGAACCACAGCAATCACGCCTTGGAAGGTCAGTTATAAATAACTGGGGGGGGGGCTTAAACTAGTTTTACGTACGCCTAAACTCGCCCTTAGTTTCTGCCATGGTTCTGCAGCCACAATGAGCTGCCTGATGTTGGAGATCCTTGGGCACCAAACAACTTATTGAAATCCAGAGCAAAAGAAAAACACTAGTTGAACCCCGGAGGGCCAAGCAACAGACAAGAAGCTCCAGCGCCAACCAACTTAAGTGAATAGCTTGAAGTCGTAGTTATCAACCATGATTAGGTTAAAAAGTAAGCATGCAGACTGTCTCATCACATATATCCTATACGTTTGTATGGTATAATGATTTTTCTAAACAGAAGTTTAAAAAGTGTCTTAAATTTGTAAACCAAGTCACCATAACATTCTGGTTCGGAAATGGCCCTCACGTTGAAGCGTCTTTAACCAGAAATTAATTCATAGTGTCTGTGATAAAATTTAGAAAATGTTTTAGGAGGCTTTGGATGTTTTGTTCAATATCCAGACTTACGGCTATATTCTCTTCCGTCACTCAAACTCAAACTCGAACTCAACTCGCGAGGGTATGGCTGGAGTATGAGTCGAGTGAGATTAAATTGAGTGTGAGTGGAGTATAGATTTGGTATGCACAACACAGCAGTCACTCAACCATCACTCACTGGAGTGTCAGATTTTCATTATAAAACAAAGAAATTTGAAATCTTATGGACATTTAAATTAGCAGCAAAGAGATGACTAGACGCCGCATATTGCATATTGCGACAAGTTATCTAATTTCGTTGTGCAACCATGGTATCGTATTTGCTCTCTATTGTTTGTCTGCTTGTTTGTTTATTTGTCTTTCTTTCTGTAATGCTCTCTTTTTCTCTGCTTTCTTGCTGGTTTATTTGTCTTTCTTCTCTCTCTCTCTCTCTCTCTCTCTCTCTCTCTCTCTCTCTCTCTCTCTCTCTCTCTCTCTCTCTCTGTGGGGTGTGCGGGTGGGCCGGTGGGTACATGAGTAGATGGGTGTGCGTGGGGGTGGAGGGGCTGAATCTGTGACACTGATATCTTATAACAAAATATTTTGTTTGACCATTGCAGCAAAAATCTGTCTAAAATATGCAATTTTTGTGACAATTTTGGGCTCACCCAGAAGAAATATATTGCATGCAGAATTTAAAGCCTTGTTATGCTTTTTCCAGTTACTTCTGAGTAAACCAACATATTTTTTATCTTAATTTTAACTGTTTTAGGTGAATTATCAGAAAATTGAAGTTTTGGTGGCCATTTTGGATGTCATCTTTGAATGCACATACAGAGTTGGCACCTAGGCCTAAAGATTGCCCATTCTATGAACCTCAACATAAAACCATCAGAAGAACCAACTCAGAAAAAATCTATTGCAAGCAAGATTTTAAGCCTTATTATGTTTTTACATTTACTTTTGAGTGAAAAAACATTAAAATCTGCATTTTATCTTAATTTAACTGTTTTAGGTGAATTATCAGAAAATTGACGGTTTGGCGGCTATTTTGGATGTCATCTTGGATTTATGTGTGAAGAATCCACATACAGACTTGGCACCTAGGCCTAAAAGATTGCCCATTCTATGAACCTCGTTGTAAAGCCATCAAACCTTTCTAGTGGCAGACAAAACGAAATGTGTGAAGCTAAACCTACCCCTACCCCCTTGATTTGCGATAACCTTATCATGTACCCCCAAGTTATGAAGACGGGAATATTTCCAATTTGATACCACAATCCTAGCTGACACCCACCTTGAACAATTTTTATATACACGAAATTTAATTCTATTGATAAAAAAAAACTTTTCTGTAGCGTGTGTGCAACAAAATATTTTTGTTTGAGCAATGTCCCAGGTAGCAAATCTATATAAAATATGCCCATTTTTGGGTACACATTTGGGCTCACTTAGGAGAAATCTATTGCAAGTATGATTTAAAGCCTCATTATGCTTGTCCAGTTACTTCGGTGTAAACCAACATAAAAAAATCTGCATTTTTACCTTAATTTCAAGTATTTTAGGTGAATTATCAGGAAAATTGACGTTTTGGCGGCCATTTTGGATGTCATCTTAGATTTCCGTGTGAAGAATCCACATACAGATTTGGTACCTAGACCTTAAAAATTGCCCATTCTATTAACCTTAACATAAAACCATCAAACCCTTTAAGTGGTGGATGAAACGAAATTTGTGAAGCTAAACCTACCCCTACCCCCTTGATTTGCGAGAATCTCATGATGTACACTTACATTATAAAGATAAAAATATTTCCAATAAGATACCACAATCCTAGCTGACACCCAGGTTGAAAAAAATCTTATATACTAAATTTAATTTTAAGCATTGAAAGCCTTTTCTGTAGTGTGTGTGCAACAAAATATTTTTGGTTTGACCAATGGGCCAGGTAGAAAATCTGTTTCAAATGTACCATTTTTGTGATACTTTTGGGCTCCCTGAGAAGAAATCTATTGCTATCATGATTTTAAAGCCTTATTATGCTTTGTAAGTTACTTCTGAGTAAAACAACATAAAAATGTGTATATTTGTGTAGATCTTTAACTCCAATATGTGAGAAATTAGAAAATTCATCTTTTTGGCGGCCATTTTGGACGCCATCTTGGATTTTGGTATGAAGAATCCACATCCGGACTTGGCACCCAGGCCTAAAAGTTTGCCCATTTAATGGTCTCCAACATAAAACTATCAAACCTTTTATGTGGAGGGGGTGGAACGAAAATTATTTTTTGCCCTGCTGGCTTCTGCGCTATAACTTTTGAGTATAATTTTATAAACATTACATATCCTCACAGAATGTGACACCTCTGAACAACAAACGCATTGTGCATTGTAAGAATGCACATCAGCATTATTGTCGTAATTGCAATTGGTCCAATTAAAGTTTGCATTTCTCACCTAAGTAACACTTTTTACTCAATCTGATGACCAAACAATACACACAGGGCCGTCGCCGCGTTTTAAAAAGTGGTCCGGCGGAAGATATGGTCGAGTACCGAAGGCATGAGAGGGGGAGAGCACGAGAGGGGGTTAGCCCCCTCTCTAAAGGGGGGTTCGGGGGATCTCCCCCGAGAAAATTTTGATAAATTGGTGCCTCTAAAAGCTTTCTGAGTGCGTTTTGGGATCAGAGTTTCGATCGTTTTTGTTAACAAAAATGACCGAAATTCAGAAAGTTTAAATTGGAAGATCATCAGAAAAACAGTATCTTTCTAACAACTATTTCGACCCCTTTGCGAGTCTCATCAGGCATAGGCCTAATGTCGAACCAAGACGGATTAAAACTTTTCAAACCGAATGTACGTTGTGGGATCCGAAAAGTTTTAGGCTGATTTGGAACGGGCGGCACTTTCATATCCCGGATAGGGGAATTACAATGACACATTACTATTAACACAGTCTCAGAGCTTAAAATATACATGCATGCAAATCCAAAATGTTTTATACATTAATTATTTGCCAGTCGACATTTTCTTTGATAAACTGCATTTCGAGATTAACAGTGTTATCCCATGTTCCGTCTTTTTTTTTTTCATTTCATCGCGGCATGCAAAATAAAAAAAAACATAACAAAACGAAGATTGGATTAAAAGGCAACAATTTAATTACAACTCTAATCTATTAATCCTAAAATCCATTCATATAGGTGTCATTTTAATGACCGCAATGTTTTGACACGTCTCGTGATTCCTGTGGTGTTTGTTTTCACACCTTTGCCTTGATGACACGAGGATAATTTCATCAATAAGCCGTGACTCGTTCAAGATGAGCCGATTAGAAGAACAATGACAGGCAAGCACTGCTGCGGCGATCGAAATGGTACGGCGGATACCATGGTCGGCCAAAAAAGTGGTCCGGCGCTCGCCGGACCTGCCGCACCGGCGACGACGGCCTTGACACAGATACAAACAATACGTCACAAACCACGTGGTCTATATTATCCAGGTAAGTCATGTGACCTTCACGTGACTTCTTTCCACTTCCGGGTGGCAAAAAAGCGACCCATGTTCAATGAATGTGTAATGTTTTGATGTATACAAGTGTAAAATAATGTCAAAATATTACTTGTTCATAACAAATTAATGTTAGCGCATTAATTGATGCGTGTTTCTAATTTAGTATTATAAGTATTTAGCGTTAACTTCCCGTGCGGGATTACAAAGGTTTGCATCTCAGTCAATCAAAAAAGGAAATATTTACACGGCGGTAGAAATCAGATGTCAACATTGAATAATTTCCGTGTTTTCAAGAATCAATTTTAAGTTTTATACGATACAAGTTTTATGAAAAAAAAAAAAAAAAAAAAAAAAAAAAAAAAAAAAGGAAAAAAGAAAAAAAAAAAAAAAAACACAACTTAATTAAGCCGTCAGTTGGGTGCTCTCTTTCTCTCTCTCTCTCTCTCTCTCTCAAGAGCACACGATTTAATTATGTTTTGCATGCGGTGAAATAATAAAAAACACTTACACTATTTTCAGTCCGTGGAATAAATTAAATAATTTATACACAAATTATAATTACTTTGTGTAGTATCCATTTTAATTTACGACACTGGAATCATAATTTTGCTAGATCTAATCCATACGATATCAACACCTGCTATGACATTTCTACTGACTGAACACACACGCCGGCTGCCCCCGGGGACTTCATTAATCCCTTTCTTTCATATAGTACCCCAATAATGTGTCATTTCTTTGAAGAAGGTGTCATAAATAATGATTAAAGAAGCCGATTATCATGATTATGGGCATCGTAGTTTGAGATGTGTCATAAAACTGTACCGCGTTTCTTACAAATTCATTATTATCATCAATATGTGTATAGCCTTTGAATAGTTATTATTTAAACTGGACTAAGTTATATTTAATTTTGATTATTTAACTCAGTTAGATATATTCTTAAGAATGTAAAAGATGGAGAAAAAGGAGAAACTTTTTTTCATAAAAAGCGCTAAGATAAACGCACTTTTTTTTTTTATAAGGTTCGATACAAACAAGGTCGCCGGTGGAAAAAGAACAAGAACTATTTATTTATTTAATTTGTATTACCTATTTTTATTTATTTATTTTATTTATTTTTCCATTATGAATGATTTTAGTCTGTTTGCAGACTTAGTCGCATAATGGCGCAAATTGTTATTTAATTATAAGTCATATCCTGAGATAAAGATACATCTTTATCTCAGTCATATCTAAGTAATACATATTTTTGTTTGCGCGGATCCAACATCGTTTGCCCAAAGAAAGTGTGAGAAATTAAATTCTTTATAAAAAAATTATTTGTTCTTCCCTGATTTGGATGGCGCCACACATTTCACTTTAATTTTAACTCAGTAATGTATGTAAACAACATTGAACCGGAAATGTTTTTGCCACCCGGAAGTGAAAGTTTTAACCACAATGCAACGCGCACTACGTCATCGAGGTCAAGGTCAAATAATGTAAACAATAATATTGTACCTGTCTATAGCGTCTCCGTGTCCCAGTTTGAACAAAGCAAAAACCGACATAAAAATTCTGAATTATCTTCATTCAAATCTCTCTCTCTCTCTCTCTCTCTCTCTCTCTCTCTCTCTCTCTCTCTCTCGTTAAAGCTGCAGAAAAACACTGAAACTGTACACTGTTTTCAATGAAATTAAGATTTGTTTTTACTGTGCTGCTACTTTTTACGCTGATTCGTTCTTATTTTCTTATTTTATTTCTGCTCTCAGCCACGGTCTAGATCATCCCGTTGAGTTTTCTGGAATCGCATATTCATTCATTCATTCTCAGTCACAAGTCGCAAGATACATCAATTCATTATTTTTGTTGTTTTTTTTTACTTTTTAAAAATTCATTAAATGTTTTTTTGTTGTTTTTTTTATCAAAAGATTAGTACTAGATCTATAATTAATATTACACAAAAATGCAGATATTGACGATACGATTTTGAACAGTTCAGTGGCGCATCAATGTTGTATTAGTTAATCTATGACCTAAGGGTATGATTTAAAGCGTGACTGATTTTATGACATGCAGTCTCGGATTAGAAAACCTTAACCATTTCACATTTTAGCCGCGGCGTGAGAAAACCGGTATTAGGGGTTTTCCGACCAGGTCTGACACTAACCGGCTTGTATGTTATAACATTTTTTTTTAAACAAAAAAAAAAAAAAAAAAAAAAAAAAGATTAGTACTATAATTCAATATTACACAAAAAATGCGACACGATTTTGATCACGATCAGTGGCGCATCAATGTTGTTTTAGTTTATCTATGACCCAGGGGTATGATTTAAAGCGTGCCTGATTTTATGACATGCAGTCTCGGATTATAAAACTATACCATTTCACATTTGAGCCGCGGTGTGAGAAAACCGGTACTAGGGGTTTCCGATCAGGTCTGACACAAACCGGCTTGTGTACTACACCATTTGGCAAGAAGCTTGAAAATTCGGATTGAGGAAGATAAGGAATTGTATTACCCGTGTAGCGAAAACAATGGCGCTGATCAGCTACGCAACTGCTACACAGCTGACCTGAGCCTTTGTTTTTGCATAGTTAAATTACGGTTTTCGCATGACGCGGCTCATTTTTAATGGAAGGTGTACCTGTTATATAAATATTGCGAAAATGCAAGGAGTCGATCAGCCTGTGCACTTGAAAAACTTGTCCAAGCGAGGTTTGACGGATTCAAAAGCAAACCGGTCTACGCATACATAAATACTTGAAAATTGGAAATAAAGATTAAGCTAGTGATCAGGCTGCGAGGTGGTTCTAATATGTGCCCACAATATATGTTTTGAGCAATAATAAGAATAATATCAAATAATTTCTACTTTTACAATTTGGGAAAAATCTGTATATTGCATGGGTGTGTTTTCGTAATGCTTACATTTAATATGTAACATATATCATATACTCATAGCACTTATTTTGAGGAAGCAATAAATAAATAAATAAATAAATAAATAAATAAATAAATAAATAAATAAATACATGAATAAATAATTAAATAAAAATAATACAACTGAATGCTTACAGTACAAACTGGTCCATGAGTTTAACCGCGACGATGCGATTGTCACGGGTACCCACAATGTGCATTTGAACTGAGATAAAGATGAATATGTATCTTTATCTCAGATTTGAATGGGAAAAAACACGAGTTTTCTTTCATCCGAAATCGTGTTGTTGTTTTTTTTTTACCGTCATCAAAGCCACACATTTTGTATTTCTTATATTTTCATATTATTTCATAGTCGAAGTTTTGAGTTCATAAATTTTTAAGACAATTTATGATCAAATTTTATGGTTGCCCTCGGGCTAAAGTTACACAGGTAATTTTACGGACAGAGGCGCCAAGTAAATCGTAAATCACCGGAAAGAACCGAAGATGATTTACCTGTACCACTAATCCCCTAAGCTGATAATACGATAAGACGCGCTGAGGAGACTTTTTCCACATGTGCCGTCATACGGAAAAGTCGACATAACGATTTATGAATGTGCATGTAACATGCTTATTTTTGGAGGCATTCTGCTCAAAGTTCAACAAAATACTCCTTTTGAAAGGCGCAATTTAATAAATAATGAATTTATATTTTGTTGCGTCGTATTTTAGCGTGGTACCGATTTTCGCGGCGATTTTGTCTAAAAACCGGACTGTAAACTTGTAACAACGGTCTGCACTACCGAACATTCAATTAAACATAGCTCGGTAATTCGTATTCCGTCGAATTTACCGCGAAGCACTCTGCGTTTTTACAAATGATTTCTGGATGTGGCGTTCATTTGCATTCTTAAATACGTCCACTAGAACGACCTAAGATAAAGCGTTTATCGTATGTCATAACCTGTAAACTTTGCGTTTTTAAGAACATTTAACTGTGATAATCTCAGTTTCCATAGCAATCAATTTAGTTTATGTTGCGCACCGCATCATTTTAATTTATAGTTATATAAACAAATATAACTGGAGTTGACTAATATTATTTTTTTAGTTCTTAACATTATATTTTTCGAAATATGAGCGATTATTTTAAAACGGAAAATATGTCACAATTTTCTAAAACGGGAAATCACATTTGCATACAGGAAACATAATCATAGCTTGCATATTCTGGCGTGTTTGCACACTATTACTACACAGCTCGTATGCATTGGTAAAATGTTTTGTGCATTTTATTAAACTTTCAAGCCAATTGACGGTTGGGAAAACTACACATTGCGAGTATTTTTTGCATTTGATGGATATGTCACAATATTAGAAAGTGACGTTTTTTCTTGATATTTTGATCCTCACACGTATTTAAAATGCAGAATTGCAAAGGTACTTTAGTTGCTATTATATATCCTCATACACTGATCAAGTGCTAACATAATGACTAACATTTAAGCAAATTTTCATTTGATTCTTTGTACATGTTACAAAGTAGAGATGCAATGAAAAGCCGTATGTTCATTTGTAACAATTTTCAAAAATCGGCAAATTTTGTGAAGTATTAAAACTAGCTATGGTATTTGCAAACACATTGACGTAGCTATTGTATGCATATCGAACAAATAAATTGATGACAATAATCCTCACATTCTGAAGTCGTAGTGTATGAAATTTTGTCCTGAAACTCCAACTATTGAATTGTTGGCGAATTTTTAAATGTGCGTTTACAGTTTGTAACACAGATGAAAAATGGCGTATTTTTAACGTCGCGTTATATTTGTGTTAAGGTTCCTTATTACTATAATAATAGTGTTTTCTGCTCATAAATATTTCATAGATTTTTTTAAAAAAATGTGGCATGTTACATACCAGAATAATCCCTAAACCTTAAACTTTCTTATGAATGATAATGTTTTCCAAAGGGAAGCCATTGTAATAGAAGTTTTTAGTGAAATTACCTATTTTTCTAATAAATTTCCATAAATAATCCTTTAAAATAAATTTTTGATTTTAATTGATAGAAACCTTTGTGAAGGTCTAAATAATGTTCTCCAACTAATTTGCAAGCTGAAAAATTAGCTTAGAAACGATTTGCATGAATAGCAGGTGCATCATCTTTATCAGATTTATTACTTTAAATAATATTGTCCGTCACTTATGCAAATACCTGTACCTTAAATATACCATGCCAAATAAATTAAGCAACTTTTACTTTGAACAGTGTCTTCATACGTTTTAGACATTAGGGAAGTTCTTCTGACAATATCTTTTATATATCTAATAAGGGTAAAAACAATTGTTGTGTGGTGTTGAAGTAACGTTGGATTTAAAGTCCTCTGAGACATGTCTCAAATAAAACATAGATAAAATTATTTTGTACAGTATATTTATATGCTTATAGTATGTACACGCTGTGTATACCTGTTAAAATAGGACAGGTAGTCTGTTCATTCAGGTAGAACATACATATACAGTATATTTCCATAGCCTTTTTACATAACAAATAAGCCCATTAATTTGACCTTGATTAGTCTAAAAAAACGGGCTTTTTGTCTGCAGATATTTCGGTAAGAATTGTTTCAAACAGAACAAAAATGATAGCAGTTGATAGATTTTTCTACTTACTAACTACCGTGCCAACACTCATCCCACAATATTTCTTATTTAAGCGTAAAACAATGCAAGAAAAATAAAAGCAGTTTTCAAACTAACAGTGCATTTCACTACCAACATGCACGAAAATGCAAATACAAATTCTGGTTATATTACTAGGATAACGTTTGTCATTCATAGCCCTTTCAGGAGATGTAATATCATGAATGATCTGTATCCCAGGACTGAGAACAACATGTTCAAAGTTTAAGGGGGGTTAGGGACTTTGTAAATATATCAATCCACGTTAAATACTGTCATCGAACATGCTTTCGTAAAGACATGTATCTTCATTTTTATGTGATCTATGAAGAGCAGTTGTTAGTTAATATCTGAAAAATGAACACAAAATACTGATAATCTGCCTCGAGTATGCATGCCATAGGATAGTGTGGTTAGCATGACTGAGCTTCCTAACACGACCGGAACCTGGTATTTGTGGAAGTAAAACTTTTGCTGTCGCTACATAAATCACTCTACTCAAGAGCTCATGACAAGAGCATCCAGCTTCCTATATACCTCTAAACTTCAGCGTGGATCCGCTGCAAGGAAGATCTGTAATCTGATTGGCTGGAATCTTAAGGAGTTTCATAGATATTCGAGCAGCTAATGTTTATCTAAAGAGTCATTAATGAATTCTTGCTGGTAGTGAAACCTTGATTTTTATCAGCAGCTGTATGTCAGACTGGCTTTCAAGTAGCTCTTGATCAGTAAAATCAAATTGTTCTTGATTTTATTTTTCATGTGCAATACAGTTAAGCTGTAGAGGATGAAATACTGTTTCAAAATAGAGTATATGCTGTTCTAAAATGATTCTGACTCCGCATATAAATGATTATGTCTATTATTGCTTTTGTGAAAGAGATGTGGTTTCTAAGGACACAGCCTTTTCATGTAATTACAACCTGCTATACAAGCTGATAAGATCATTTAAAAGAGCTAAGCATCCCTGCCCCTTAGAAATGTTTATTCAAATAATAGATTAGTATCCCACATGTCTGACAAAAATTATCCAGTGATACAGCAGTTGCGGAGCCGAGCTGAAATTTGAGGTGATAGCTCTCCCCTCATAAGCTACTTGCTCTACTTTGTTTTTCTTCCATCGCTGTTACCATGCGCTTCATGTACATGGCATACAATGACATTTGGTAACTTGAAGAAATTATGTACGCTACCGAACAAAACCTTAACATTCATGTTCAAATATGAAACGCCGTAATTTACGTTGATTTTGACGTTACAAACATGAAGGCTATTCCTGACGCAACGTCAATATAAAGAACCTGGTCCAACGTTTAAATGGACTTTTCTCATTATATAATGCACACTATACAACATAATCAAATGTGAGCAGGATAAAATGACGATGATGAATCAAATGTTTTTATTCTTTACCATCAGACAGCATTGGCGTTCCATACCCGTGCCAGCGTAGCTATAAAAAAGACATTGTCCGAACAATGTTCACACCAGAATAGCTGTTATGATCACTTCATGTACTGTATGCAAACAAATCAAATATAGGCGCTTAATCACAATTTTTGCTAATTGATTCCATCTGCATTGGTTGTTCTTAGACACGTATATTGTCTCCGGGGACCTCTCATGAAGACAGTTATACATAGAATGTGATGTTAATCTAATAGGTACAAAGAGGGAATCAAAATAAGTTTAGAAAAGAAAATTGATTATCATATAAAAACATTTTCAAATATATCGTTTATCAACATAAGGTAAGGATAAAATACACATTTACACATTTTTCAAGTACATCGTTCGCATTGATCACATCCTAATTAACGAAAATTTGAACGGCTGTACCTATCACTGGGTACAGAACCTCTAACACTGTGAAGCTTTTACTTCGTACAATACCTCTCATTCACTGGGACAGTAGTTCCTGTCACTGAATTTCGAACGTACAGTCCTTTATTGTTAGAAATTTCGGAATCGATGAAGCGGATCAGCATGCGCTTTCTTATATTGAAAGTTCCGAAGTATATCTTTCTTTTGGGCGTATTTTATTTTCTCAAAATTGTTTGATTTTAAAACTAGATGAGAAAATGCAGCGACGTTTAAGAGTTTTACAACTCTCGTCCAAAACGAATGCCTCCCGTATGCTCCCACGAACACCTTTTGCGGTTTGTCGACCATAAGATGAAACAATAACATGTACCGAAGTGATCAGCTGAAAACTATGTCACAGAAACAAAGCTTATAACACAAAAACATGCAAAATACTTACCACTATCTCACATATTTTGCCCCCAAAATGTGTTCAATCACTGGTACAGTGTCTTTCACTGATTCTACGGTGTACAGTGAATCTATAGGGTGAAGGCAAGAAATGTCTAATATTAAGAACGACAACTCGTTCAGATAACTCTAATGTACTTTTAGGACAGAGACATATAATTACTCTCATTGTAATTTGCCCCCAAAACAAGACTAATTCCTGTGCTTCACAACTCACAGTCGACCCCAACAGATTCAGCAGACGAGATATCGACCCAGACCGTATACACAGTAGGGGAACGGCAAGTTGCTACCGATCGGAAAGTCTTGTCACTTGCGATCATGTACAGTAGAGAATCGGTCACTTGCGGCTTTGATTATTTGTTTACACTTAATAAAACATTCTCTTAAATGCACGAAAAATTAGTCAGACCCGTTTCATTTGGATTATAGGTAAGTTACATGTACGTACTTCATTTTGACCCCATGAACTTGCTATTTCATCCCTTGCTTTCAACTGAATAGACTTTTGATCACTTGTTTATCATGGTTTGATAGACGATTTTTGACATTGTAAACACGATTAAAACATGTGTAAAGTTGAAGAAAAAACACATGGAATAAAAAGCTTTAGACACAAAATGATTATACTTGCTGAGAAAATGAAACAAAATAATTGGAAAACTGTCCAAGGGTGCAAACAATATGGAAAAAATAACACGTGTATGTTGTATTATGTACTTTTATTTGCTACATGTACTTTCAACGTACATAACTGAGGGTGTAACCCCCCTCCCCCCCCTTGAGTTCCGAATACTAGATAAGACTTTAATTTCTGTTCTGAGTCCAGAATACTCTTTAATGTTTGCCCTGAGTCCCGAATACTATTTAAGACAAAAATTGCAGAGTCACGGGTAAAATGGAATAAAATCGTTTAGTTAATGTCTTTTTTCTCGTATGATTGTGATAATGTCATACAAAATGTTCTTGCGAGGCACGCTAACATGTATAATGAAATATATATGGGTCCACATGTGGAGGAAAGTGTTAAGAGCCGCATTGAGCTAAAAGGAGAACGTCCATTCTGTATATGGGAGATTGCCGATAGAAAAGGTGAATTAAAACAATGTTTTCTGAGGAAAACTATGTCCCCCCAACCGTTTAGTAATTGAAGTGTAGTTACCTTGTGATATGAAGTTTTTCTAGGGAAGACACCATGTAAGGTGTGATAGTTTAAACTTGTTTTGGACCCTGTCTAAAATTGGGTCACAATCACCAAATTCTTATAAACTCTGAACCTCCTCACAACAATGCTTCTGAGCAAGTTTGGTCAAAATCCATCAATTAGTTTACAAGATATCGTATCGGAAAAACTAATTTCAACAGTTTTTATGGACCCGTGACCTTGGAAATTAGGTCAAGGTCATCAAAATCTAATCAACTTTGAGCCTCCTCCAAACAATGCTTCTGTGCAAGTTTGGTCAAAATCCATCAACTGGTTTACAAGATATTGCAGTGAAAAGACTAATTTTAACATTTTTTTATGGACTCGTGACCTTGAAAATTAGGTCAAGGTCACCGAAATCTAATCAACTCTGAGCCTTCTCGCAACAATGCTTCTGTGCAAGTTTGGTCAAAATCCATCAATTGGTTTACAAGTTATCGAGTTGGAAAGATTAATTTCAACATTTTTTATGGACTCGTGACCTTGAAAATTAGGTCAAGATCACCAAAATCTAATCAACTCTGAGCCTCCTCCCAACAATGCTTCTGTGCAAGTTTGGTCAAAATCTGTCAATTGATTTACAAGATACTGCGTTGGAAAGACTAATTTCAACATTTTTTATGGACTTGTGACCTTGAAAATTAGGTCAAGGTCACCAAAATCTAGCCGACTCTGCGCCTTCTCGCAACAATGCTTCTGTACAAGTTTGGTCAAAATCCATCCATTCGTTTACAAGTTATCGCGTTGGAAAGACTAATTTTAACATTTTTTATGGACTCGTGACCTTGATTATTAGGTCAAGGTCACCAAAATATAATCAACTCTGAGCCTCCTCCCAACAATGCTTCTGTGCAAGTTTGGTCAAAATCCATCGATTGGTTTACAAGATACTGCATTGGAAAGACTAATTTCAACATTTTTTATGGACTCGTGACCTTGAAAATTAGATCAAGGTCACCAAAATCTAATCAACTCTGAGCCTTCTTGCAACAATGCTTCTGTGCAAGTTTGGTCAAAATCCATCTATTGGTTTTCAAGATATTGAGTTGGAAAAACTAATTTCAACAGTTTTTATGGACTCGTGACCTTGAAAATTCTGTCAAGGTCACCAATATCTAATCAACTCTGAGCCTCCTCCCAACAATGCTTCTGTGCAAGTTTGGTCAAAAACCATCATTTGGTTCACAAGATATTGCATTGGAAAGACTAATTTCAACAGTTTTTATGGACTCGTGACCTTGAAAATTAGGTCAAGGTCACCAAAATCTAATCAACTCTGAGCCTCCTCCCAACAATGCTTTTGTGCAAGTTTGGTCAAAGTCCATCAATTAGTTTACAAGATATCGTATCGGAAAAACTAATTTCAACAGTTTTATAGACTCGTGACCTTCAGAATTAGGTCAAGGTCATCAAAATCTAACCAACTCTGAGCCTTCTCCCAACAATGCTTCTGTGCAAGTTTGGTCAAAAACCATCAATTGGTTTATAAGATATTGCGTTGGAAAGACTAATTTCAACATTTTTTATGGACTCGTGACCTTGAAAATTAGGTCAAGGCCACCAAAATCTAATCAACTCTGAGCCTTCTCGCAACAATGCTTCTGTGCAAGTTTAGTCAAAATCCATCAATCGGTTTACAAGATATTGCATTGGAAAGACTAATTTCAACATTCTTTATGGACTTGTGACCTTGAAAATTAGGTCAAGGTCACCAAAATCTTATCAACTCTGGGCCTCCTCCCAACAATGCTTCTGTGCAAGTTTGGTCAAAATCCATCAATTGGTTTTCAAGATATTGAGTTGGAAAGACTAATTTCAACAGTTTTTATGGACTCGTGACCTTGAAAATTAGGTCAAGGTCACCAAAATCTAATCAACTCTGAGCCTCCTCCCAACAATGCTCTTGTGCAAGTTTGCTCAAAATCCATTCATTTGTTCAGAAGATATCGCGTCAGAAAACCTAATTTGATCAGTTTTCATGGGCTGGTGACCTTGAAAATGAGGTCAAGGTCACCAAAATCTAATCAACTCTTTCCCCCCTCCCAACCATGTATCTATGCAAGTTTGGTCAAAATCCATCCACTGGTTCAAAAGATATCGCGTAAGAAAGAAGCTACGCGGACGCGGACGCCGACGCGGACGCCGACGCCGACGCCGACGCCGACGCCGACGCCGACGCCGACGGGAACCGCACCAAAAACAATATGTCCCCCACCTTCGGTTGGGGGGACATAAATAAGTTTTTATTTCAAGAACACTTTATTTTACGGTACTTCAGTTGCTATTATTTATCCTCATACATTGATCAAGTGCTAAGATAATGACTAACATTTCAACAAATTTCCATTTGATTATTTTTACATGTTACCAAGCACAGATGCAATGAAAAGCCGTATGTTCATTTGTAACAAATTTTAAAAAATCGGCAATTTTTGTGAAGTATCGAAACTAGCTATAGTATTTGCAAACACAAGACGTAGTTATATGTATGTATATCGAACAAATAAATTGATGATGATAATCCCCACATTCTAAAGTCGTAGTGTATGAAATTTTATCTTAAAACTGCAACTATTGGATTGTTTGCGAATTTTTAAATATGCGTTTACAGTTTATAACACCGACGAAAAATGACGTACTTTTAACGTTGCGTTATATCTGCGTTAAATACTGTCATTGCACATGCTGTCGTAAAGACATGCATCTTCATTTTTATGTGATCTATGAAGAGCACAGGATAGATAATAACTGATCTGCCTTAAGTATGCATGCTATAAGGACAGTGTGGTTAAAATAACTGGGCTTCCGAACAAGACTGGAGCCTGCTTATTGTAAAAAAAGCTTTTTTTTTCCCTGTCGCTACATAAATCATTCTACTTTCATTTTCGTCCATCGCTGTTACCATGCGCTTCATGTTCAAGACGTTCTATGGCAAATTGGTAAGTTACTTGAAGAAGTTATGTACTCTTCGGAACGAAAACTTAAAACATTTACGTTTAAATATGAAACGCAGTAATTTACCGTAAACTACGACGGCGTCGATTTTGGCGAACATATTTAGGCAATACCTGACGCGACGTCACTAGCGGCCACACAGCACCGCGTGACTGAGGCGTGTGCCGGACGTATAAAATTCTCAAAGTTTTGGAGTATGTTTGTGTTACGCCCGAAACACGCTATGCACGCACTACAGACGCACAGCAAACGTTTAACACGCGCCCTACACACGCTTTGGTCACGCTACTGAAGCCATATCTTATAGACTCGGAATGCGCACGCAACGTACACTGGCGCGCATCAAACGTGCGTCGAACGCGAAACGTATTCAACTCGCCTGTTGAACTTTTTCGAAAATTCAAAACGTATAAGACACACGCCCGGCACATGCTCAGCTTCAAGAAATGATTTATAAGCATGTTTCTTTTAGCCCAAACGCGCTTGGAGCGCGCAGCGACTTACAGCGACGTACAGTCAATAGACATAATTGTTCGTCACTTTCGCAAAACTTCATAGACTTCCATGTAACTCCACAGACTTCCATGTATTTTCATGTTTGCAAGAAAAAATATCCTGCTTCTCCTGGTCAACATAGTTTAATATCACAGTTTGGTCTCATTTGAAAGGTAAATAAATAAAGCAATAAATAAAGGTATTTTTATTCAATTCCATACATGCATTTTCAAGCTACAATTTTTTAAAAAGTTGTGAGAATTTTTTGGACCATTTTTGAGCAACGTCACCATTGACGTCAATGGGAAAGTGGCTTTTTAAAAAGTTCCTTAAACTTTAAACTCTTGTATTTCAAATCTGCAATGTCGAAATTTCATCAAATGACCTTTATTTATTGCTTTATTTATTTAACTTGCGAATGACACCAAAATCATAACCAGAGGACCAATGGTCCTGTAAACGCTCACCTGAAACCGGAGATATATACCAATAAACTTGTTTGATTAGAATGATAAGATACATGTATATAACCCCAGGGCCGGGTCAGAGCAACCCCTGGAGTCAATTTCTTTTTGAAAACATAAAACTTTAGTCCATTTGCCAATTTACTGCAAGTTTTGCCCTTCAAATGACATTTTAACAATTTTTCCCATTCAAATGCATGGGCGACCTAAGTTGACCTTGCCGTAAAATAGGTCAAGGTCACCCAAGGGTCACGATTTATATAAACTTTGTAGAGCTCCATTGCCTGATGCTTCATGCCAAGTTTCAAAATCATAGGCCTTCTGGTTCTGGAGAAAAAGATTTTTAAAGGTTTTTGCTATTTATAGCCATGGCAGCCATCTTGGTCATGTGGCCTTGACCATTTATATATACTTTCATTCCCACTTCCTAACAATACTCCTCATAAAGTTTGGCTTTGATTGGCCAAGCAGTTTCAGAGAAGAAGATCTTTGAATATCACTGTAATATACATGTATATTGCCCCGGGGTGGGGGCAGACAGACCCCTGGGGTCCAAATTTTTTCAGAATCATCAAAATTAAGTCCATTTGCCCATTTCCTGCAAGTTTTTCCCTACAAATGACATTTTAACACTTTTCCCCATTGAAATGCATGAGCAACCTATGTTGACCTTGCCGTATAATAGGTCAAGGTCATCCCAGGGTCATGACTTATATAAACTTTGTAGAACTCCAGTCACTGATGCTTCACACCAAGTTTCAAAACCATTGGCCTTCTGGTTCTGGAGAAGAAGATTTTTAAAGTTTTTTCTATTTATAGCCATGGCAGCCATCTTGGTCATGTGACCTTGACCATTTATATAAACTTTCTTTCCCCCTTCCCAAGGATGCTCCATATGAAGTTTGGCTTTGATTGGCCAAGCGGTTTCAGGGGAGAAGATGTTTCATTATTATGGAAATATACATGTATATAGCCCCGGGGCAGGGGCAGACACCCCCCCCCCAGGGGTTAAAATTTTCCATTAACATTAATCTTCTGTCCATTTGCCTATTCCCAGTTAGTTTTACCCATTAAATAGCATTTTACCATTTTTTCCCATTCAAATGCATTGGCGACCTAAGTTGACCTTGCCGTAAAATATGTCAAGGTCATCCTAGGGTCATGATTTATATAAACTATGATGGGCCCACATCCCCGATGCTACATACCAAGTTTCATGGAAATCAGACCACTGGTTCTGGAGAAGAAGATTTTTAAAGGTTTTTGCTATTTATAGCCATGGCGGCCATCTTGGTCATGTGACCTGGACCATTTATATAAACTTTCGTTCCCCCATCCTAAGGATGCTCCACATGAAGTTTGGCTTTGATTGGCCAAGCGGTTTCAGAGGAGAAGATCTTTGAAATTGTGAACGACGGACGGACGACGGACGACGGACGGACGGACGACGGAGCATGGACGACGGAGCATATAAGCTCACCTGTGAGCCTTTGGCTCAGGTGAGCTAAAATACGCCGGTCAGAAGAAGCGGAATACTTTTTATTGTAAAAATGAAAATACATTAAAGTCTACGGAGTTTCCGAAAGTGACGAACAATTATGTCTATTGACTGTATATCAACGTGCACCAAGCGTACAAAACGCGCGTATAACGCGCTTCTAACGTGTCTCAGACGTGCTCCTGGCATATGTTGAATTTTACATTTTTGTCAACACGCCCGGCGCGCGTTTGGCTTATACGCTTGTTACTGCTGTTTAAATGTTTGGTTTCTACAACAGAGCGTCCAGACACAATCAAAGGAATAAAAATCCCGCTTATTATGTTGGTCATCTTGCAACTCACTGAATTCACTTTAGATTTTCTGAATCTTAATTTTTGTCACTTGATATACTCATCTTGAAATTATTGCATGTAACCCACACGTTAATTACTATTGAATCAGGTCACTCATTTCACTGTTCACTTATCGTCACATCATCATTCATCATCACTCGTCGGTCCTGGTGACAGTCGGGCCGTTTATCCCCGCGAGCGCCTTCAGGAGTCCGGACGTCCACAGTTGGCAGTTGTCATACTCTCTCCAACGTCTTGAATGCAGAATCGGGTCTGCATACTCTAGTATGATCTTTCCTGGTATCGCCGTAGTTTGCCGTCGGAGATCAGCTGTACATGTACCTGCATCTCTGCAACCCTCGCCTCTCGGTGAAGCAGGTCTACTAGCACGTAAAATGGTGGTGTCCCAGTGGCCCGGTAGTTCAGTCGACTGTGCCAACCTGAAACAAACATGGACAACTTATAGACAAACTAAACACATATCACTCACATGTAGTTTAAATACAACAGGATCTCAGAAAATGAAAGTTTCAATGAATACATTACATGTATGTTCATGTATTAAATTTATAACTTATAATTTGTCTAGACGTTACAGTCACGTTCTTTGTCTGCACCATCATGTGCATGAATGGATAATTAAATCAGCTATTACCTTCAACATCGTGGTTCTCACTGACTGCCCGTAGATAGACCAGTTCTCGGGCTCCCAAATCGTCGTCTGAAACCATATCCGTCGCACATAGTTTGTGAGGCGGGTCAAGTGGTGGTCTAGAACGAGTTCAGCATGTGTCTCGAACGTCTGCTCTGTGGTGTGCTCTGTGGGCAGGAGTGGCAGGCAAAGCAGCTTCCTGACGAGCCGGTAGGTGGCGCCCATCTCCATCCTGACGAGCCGGTAGGTGGCGCCCATCTCCATCCTGACGAGCCGGTAGGTGGCGCCCTTCTCCATATACTCCGTCGGCAACCTGTAAGCCTGAAATATAATCAGAAAACGTCACAATTGAGCCGCCTAGTGGAAAAACCAACAATGTGGTTTCCGAAAGGGTCCGTCACAAATCAGGCTGAACAGTCATAGAAGCAGGCTGGAGGCCTTGAAATTTCAGATTTAAAAAGAAGAGGAAGTGTACTATTCGTGTAGCGAAAACAAAGGCGCTGATCAGCTTCGCGGTTACCGCGAAGCTGATTTGCGTCTTTATTTTCGCATATGCAGAATGTTGGTTTTCCTATGAGGCGGCTAAATTATTTGATTTTGATAGTTATATTTGGGACATTCGTTTGCTTTACTCCATTTATCATGTCCTAATATAGAAAATTTTAATAAGATGTTCAAAATATAAACCATGAATTTAATTTATTCAACAGAATTTGACTTAATCAGATAAATACAAAGGCAACGTACCTGCAGCTTTCGCCACACCGCCTGGGACCAATGAAAGACACACCAATCAAGGCAACGTACCTGAACCCTTCGCTACACCGCCTGGCACCAATGAAACACACACCAATAAATGCACCCCCCTGCATCTTTCGCCACAACGGCTGGGACCAATGAAACACACAACCATGGATGGTAGCACCTTGGAAGATCAACGCCACTGCTTCCCACATAGCTGTCTCGTAGTCAAGAACAAAGCCCTCTACTATAACCTCGCTATATCGATGTGTCAGGAGTCTTCCAAGTGACTGAAATAAGAAAATAAAAGGTCAAGTTAAGAATTTTGCATGTATATCATAAATGCTTACAAGCGGTATTACTGGGATAATGTCCGATTCTGTAAGGGTTTTCTTCAGTATGTAGCATGTACCCCTTAGTAAAGCATTATTTCGAATTGGGTGGAATAAATGGGCAATATACCCCTATTTCATTTGTACGTCTTTGACATGGATCATTGCTCCATTGATGATTTCATTCGGCAAAATGACTTTACTATCAAAGCTTTTATTAACATGCATCATCAGTTTGTTGAAGTAAATACTTCTGCACAATAAGTAAGTATAATAGGAATATATGGGAAAACCAACAAAATGCTCGGGCGAAAGCAAAGACGCAGATCAGCTTCACAGTACCTGCGAAGCTGATCAGCGCCTTTGTTTTCGATACACGGATAGTACAATTTCTCTTTTAGTTATATCCAAAATTTCAAGCTTCTAGTCTGCTTCTTTGACTGTACAGCCCGGTTTGTGTCGGACCTGGTCGGAATTCAAATTGTTGGTTTTCTCACGCACAGGCTCATATTATAATTTCATCTTACCTTGAATACTGCGCAGTATTACAGCTTTGTTCTTCGTGACATCAGGATGAACACCAAAGGCATCCGCTTGACGTCGTCGCCTCGCTTCACTAAACGCACGGATAATCAGCAGCTGGGATAAGGGATCTCGTACAACCAGAAATGAGCCGCATCATGAGAAAACAGGATTTTTGCCTATGCAAAAACAAAGACTGCGAAGATGATCAACTCATTTTTACGCTATACGGATAGTACAATACCGCTTCTTCTTAAATTTTAAAGCTTCTAGCCTGCTTCTATGACTGTACAGGTCGGTTTGTGTCAGACCTGGTCGGAAAACCCGAAGAACGGGTTTCTCTCGTCGCGGCTAAAACGAAAAAGATTAAACGAAGTTCCCGTTCTACTAATAAAAAGCAGATATGTCTTTTTGTCAGCAATGGTATTCTTTCACATTAATCCACATGAATTCTCATTTTATTGTGGGTTTCACTTCTAGACGTATTAAGATTTTAAAGATAATATGAACAGCTTATCTTAAAAGTACCCGGCGGTCTATGTACCATCTAGAAGCCCGTGACAGCAGCTGGAGCTGGTGGTTTGTGGCAAACAGCAAGTGACGTTTCCCAGAGAACCCGATCTCTCTTCTATACAGCCCCTCGGGAAGATGGTCTGTTGACAACGATAAAAACAAAACAAAAATAGAAATGGGTGTTTGTAAAACACTATGCCCCCAACTGTATGTTTGTCCTTAAACTGGCAAATTGTAGGGTTTGTTTATTTCATTTGAATGAAGTGAAATTTAATTTCCTGTAGAAACTGTTCGGTTGCTTCTGTTTTGACCTCGATCCAGAAACAGAGAATGTAAGCTTTATGCCGACAAGTTAAAATGGAGTAACAATTTCAAAATTGAGTTATTTTGTCAAAATTTGACGGGAAGTCCTCAAAAGTTAATCAGGTAATTTTCTCCTCAGACCCAACCAGTATACCAAATATAGAGGCTCTAGCTCAAATACTTTTTGAGATATCGTGCACACAAGATTTTCAAATTTTGTTTTCAAAGGGACATGACTCAGAAAAGGGGCATAACTCAGACATGAAAAAAAATATGGGTCAACTATTTTTTCATAAGGAATCTGTATACTAAAATTCAAAACCCTAGCATGCAGCGTTAAAAAGTTTCAATTTTCACCGAAAAGTCGAAAAATCAATCGAAATTTCAAAATTCCGTATTTTTGTCAAAATTTGACAGAAAATTCTCAAAAGTTAATCAGGTCATCTACTTCTCAGCCCCAACCAGTATACTAAATATGAATGCTCTAGCTTAAGTACTTTTTGAGATATTTTGCACACAAGATTTTAAAATTTTGTTTTCAAAGGGACATAACTCAGAAAAGGGGCATAACTCGGACATGATAAAATACGGGTCAACTATTGTTTTATGAGGAATGTGCATATGAAATTTCGAAACCCTAGCATTCACCGTTTAAAAGTTTCAAATATCACTGAAAAACTGAAAAAATAATCAAAATTTCAAAATTCTGTAATTTTGTCAAAATTTGAGGTAAAGTTCTCAAAAGTTAATCAGGTGATCTACTCCTCAGACCCAACCAATATACCAAATATGAAGGCTCTAGCTTAAATACTTGTTGAGATATCTTGCACACAAGATTTTCAAATTTTGTTTTCAAAGGGACATAACTCAGAAAAGGGGCATAACTCGGACATGAAAAATAATACGGGTCAACTAGTTTTTCATGAGGAATGTGCATATGAAATTTCAAAACCCTAGCATTCACCGTTCAAACGTTAACAGACGCAACCCCCCCCCCCCACCCCCCCCCCCTCCCCCCCACACACACACAGACAAGCCGAAAGCAATATGCCCTTCCAACTTTTTCAAAGTTGGGGGCATAAATAGAACTGTTAGAAGTAGCGCAAAGGAAATAATCAGTGAAAGCTTTTAATTGATTTGTAACGGTCATAATATTTACCAGTTGGTCCTATAAACGCTCACCTGAGATCTGAGAAATGCGACTTAAGTTGACCCTGCTGCAAAATGGGTCAAGGTGATATCAGGGTCATGAATTATATAAACATTATAGAGCTCCAATGCCTTATGCTTCATGCCAAGTTTCACAATCATAAGCCTACTCGTTCAGTAGCAGAAGATTGTTTTAAAGATTTTGCTATTTATAGCAATGGCGGCCATCTTGGTCATGTGACCTTGACCTTTTATACAAATTTTCATTTTCCCTTTCTAACGATGCTCCATATAAAGTTTGGTTTAATTGGCCTATCGTTTTCAGAGAAGTAGTTGTTTGAATATTTTGGTCATATATATGTAAATAGCCCCGGGGCAGGGACAGACAACCCTCTGGGGTCAAAATATTTTTCAATAAACATTAATCTTCTGTCAATTTGCATACTCCCAGCAAGTTTACCCCCATTTAATACCATTTTACTAATTTTTCCCATTTAAATGCATTAGCGACCTAAGTTGACCTTGCTGTAAAATAGGTCAAGGTCACCCCAGGGTCATGATTTACACAAACTTTCTAGAACTACATTTCCTGTTGCTTCATGCCAAGTTTCAAAATCATACGCCGTCTTGTTCTAGAGAGGAAGATTTTTTATGAATGTTTTTGTTACTTATAGCCATGGCGGCCATCTTGATCATGTGACCTTGACCTTTATACAAATTTCCATTCCCCCTTCCTAACGTCTCTCCACATAAAGTTTGGCCTCAATTTGTCAAGCGGTTTCAGAAAAGAAGATCTTTGAATATGATAGTCAAATACATGTATATAGCCCCGGGGCAGGGGCAGACAACCCCTGGGATTAAAAACAACAACAAAACTAGAAATGCGTGTTTGTAAAACACTATGCCCCCAACTGTATGCTTGTCCCTAAACCAGCAGCCTGTATGATTCATTTATTTCATTTGAATGATGTGAAATTTAATTTCCTAAAGAAGCTGTTCGGTTGCCTGTGTTTTTGACCTCGATCCAGAAACAGAATGTAAGCTTTTTGCATACTAGTTAGAAATCGAGTAAAAACTTCAAAATGGAGTTATTTTGTCAAAATTTGACGGAAAGTCTTAAAAAATTAATCAGGTGATCTTCTTCTCAGCCCCAACCAGTTTACCAAATATGAAGGCTCTAGCTTAAATACTTTTTCAGATATCTTGCACACTAGATTTTCAAATTTTGTTTTAAAAGGGGCATAACTCCAAAAAGGCGCATAACTTGAACATGAAAAAAATATGGGTCAACTATTTTTTCATGAGGAATTTGTATATGAAATTTCAAAACCCTAACATTCTCAAATTTCACCGAAAAGTGGAAAAATCAATCAAAATTTCAAAATTCCGTATTTTTGTCAAAATTTGACGGAAAGTTCTCAAAAGTTGATCAGGTCATCTACTCATCAGCCCCAACCAGTATACCAAATATGAAGGCTCTAGCTTAAATACTTTTTCAGATATCTTTCACACAATATTTTCAATTTTTTTTTTCAAAGGGACATAACTCATAAAAGGGGCATAACTTGGACATGAAAAAAAATATGGGTCAACTATTTTTTTATGAGGAATCTGTATATGAAATTTCAAAACCCTAGCATTCACCGTTCAAAAGTTTCAAATTTCACCGAAAAGTGGAAAAATCAATCAAAATTTCAAAATTCCGTATTTTTGTCAAAATTTGACTGCAAGTTCTCAAAAGTTGATCAGGTCATCTACTCATCAGCCCCAACCAGTATACCAAATATGAAGGCTCTAGCTTAAATACTTTTCGAGATATCTTGCACACAAGATTTTCAAATTTTGTTTTCAAAGGGAAATAACTCAGAAAGGGGGCATAACTCAGACAAGAAAAAAAATACGGGTCAACTATTTTTTCATGAGGAATCTGTATATGAAATTTCAAAACCCTAGCATTCACCGTTCAAAAGTTTCAAATTTCACCGAAAAGTGGAAAAATCAATCAAAATTTCAAAATTCCGTATTTTTGTCAAAATTTGACTGAAAGTTCTCAAAAGTTGATCAGGTCATCTACTCATCAGCCCCAACCAGTATACCAAATATGAAGGCTCTAGCTTAAATACTTTTCGAGATATCTTGCACACAAGATTTTCAAATTTTGTTTTCAAAGGGAAATAACTCAGAAAGGGGGCATAACTCAGACAAGAAAAAAAATACGGGTCAACTATTTTTTCATGAGGAATCTGTATATGAAATTTCAAAACCCTAGCATTCACCGTTCAAAAGTTTCAAATTTCACCGAAAAGTGGAAAAATCAATCAAAATTTCAAAATTCCGCATTTTTGTCAAAATTTGACGGAAAGTTCTCAAAAGTTAATCAGGTCATCTACTCATCAGCCCCAACCAGTATACCAAATATGAAGGCTCTAGCTTAAATACTTTTCGAGATATCTTGCACACAAGATTTTCAAATTTTGTTTTCAAAGGGAAATAACTCAGAAAAGGGGCATAACTCAGACAAGAAAAAAAAAACGGGTCAACTATTTTTTCATGAGGAATACACACATGAAATTTCAAATCCCTAACATTCACCATTCAAAAGTTAACAGACGTACACACAGACAGACAGACAGACAAGCCGAAAGCAATATGCCCTTCCAACTTTTTCAAAGTTGGGGGCATAAAAAAATTGTCCATTTGCATACGCCCAGCAAGTTTCGCCCATCTATTTACATTTTACTAATGTTTCTCATTCAAATGCATTAGCGACCTAAGTTGACCTTGCCATAAAATAGGCCAAGGTCATCCCAGGGTCATGATTTATACAAAATTTTGTAGAACTCCATTGCTTAATGATTTATGCCAAGTTTCAAAATCATAGGCCTTCTGGTTCTGGGGTAGAATTTTTTTAAAGGGTTTTGCCATTTATAGCCTTGGTGGCCATTTTGGTCATGTGACCCAGGGCATTTATACAAACTTTCATTCCCCCTTCCTAAGGATGCTCCACATGAAGTTTGGCTTTGATTGGCCCAGTGATTTCAGAGGAGAAGATCTTTGAAATTGTGAACGAAGAAAAAAATGTGAAAGTGAAAATTGTGTATTGTCGGCATGAGAGAGGCTGTAAAGGGAATACGTAACTGACAGAAAGTTCTTTGGTCAGTCGAGAGCCGTATCTGTCTGTATCAATTCATACATATGGCCGTGTCCATGTTTTACGCCTCCCTAGTGAACGCTTAATTGGGCCCTGTGTGAAAGAAACTTTGGCTGTGGGGTGGGTGGGATACAATCTTTTCCGACCGCATTCTTAATTTAAAAGTGTTGAACGGTACTTTGAATTCAACAAGATGCTTGAACCCGTCGTTAGGTCCTAACGACCACCATATGGTACTTAAAGACCAAAATGCAAAACTACACCGTGAAGACGCCACGGAGGAATACAAAAATCAGCACCACATCGGCAGTCTTCCTTGGTCGAGCTGGTCGCCAGTCTTACACTTACAAGTGGGACGAGCTCGCCCGATGAGTTTGAAACCGTGAACCAGCCGTGTCCATTATTCACGAGCTTTACCAAGCTCTACTGGAGAAGTAGGACAGAGTACCATGTGAAAGGCGCGTGAAACTAGTGATTTCCATGATCAGCACGCGCCAAGTTGTTATTCGACAGCGGGGTTGATACACGCCGCAATGTTAACCGGAAGTGGTCGAGTTTTCTGTGGTGCCATGGTGCCATTTTTTTTTTTTTTTTTTTTTTTTTTTTTTTTTTTTTTTTTTTTTTTTCAGCCTATTCTGAAACTGGATGCTCAAAACTAAATCATTAGAAAAGAAAGTAGCTGTCTTGATGTTTTCTGAGAAGTTGTGCTTTGATTATCTTTTCTTCATTAAACGATCCTTAATTTCTAGTTTATCGTTTTTTGTAAAAATGTATAATAAAATTTTGAAATGTTTCAAAAGATTTTTATTGTAATCGTTCCAAATTCTCAAGTGAAATTCACAAATGGAATATGCTTAACTTTTTGCCAATAGTATATTAACTCACCTGGTGAGCCTCCGGCTCAGGTGAGCTAAAATGAATGTAACGTTTCAACTTCGCTCTCGAATATACGACAACTAAACTTGTGAATTGTGTATGAAATGATTTGACTCACCACAAACTCCATGTCTTTGATGTATTTTGGTCTCATCTTCTGTCGCTTTATGTTGGCAACACGCGCGATGTAGTCAAAATTTGGAATGTCAGGTTGGCCCTCTGGAATTTCGTGAGTCACACCTTCCTCGACTAGCCCCAGTACTGGTTTGAAGACATCTCGAGTCGCCATCTCTTTGGCCTAAAACAAAGTGTAGGTGAATCCACAAATGCATGAACAGAGCTATGAATTAGCTATTTGCTAATTTGGCTGTACTACATTTTCATTTCTATACACTCCAACTAAGTTCAAATATTTACATTTTTATTGCAATGGCCCTCGATGCAAGTATCTTTCTTCAAAGTCAGGAAACAAAGTCCGTGTATAGCCCCGTTTACACATTCACGATTTTTGGCTACGGTGCCGCTACGATTCGCCACGATTTGTAAAATCGTCATGTACCGTGGTGCACCGTGGTCATTCGTAGTAGAACCGTGGTGAATCGTGGTGAATCTTGATGAATCGTGATGATTCGGGAAACTCTACGGCAGCGCTACGGAAGTTTTAAACTGTTTAAAACATTCGTGGCGTACCGTGGCGAATCGTGGTGGTAAATGGGCGTGGCCTAATTCGTAGCGCAACCGTAGCGGAATCGTGCTTATTCGTACTGACACCGTAGCTATATATTTGTGGCTATTCGTGAGAGATCGTAGCCAATCGTGGAGCTCCGTAGCGAAACCGTGAAATCTTTGACACCACGAACTCTCACGATTCACCACGAATTGTGTACGGTTGTCCTACGAATCATCCGCGGTTTCGCTACGGAGCTCCACGATTGGCCACGACGGCTACCGCCGTGAATCGTACTAATACCGTATCGAACCGTACAAGCACCGTGAGCATTCGTTGTGCCACCGTGGTTAATCCTCATTGACCGTAGCGTTGCCGTCATGAATCGTCATTGATTCGTAGAGACTCCTTACAGACACCGTAGTAATACCGTGGACATTCTTACTAGAATCGTAGTGATACTGAATATTTCCACTTTTCGCCACGATTCACCACGATTCATCCCGATTTTTCTGACCATGAGAAACCGGGGTGAATCGTGGTGAATCGTAGAGGAAACCGTGAATGTGTAAACGGGGCTTAAGCTATCATTTGTGCATACGTCATATGACAGAGCGCGTGTTCATACTGCACATACAAACATGTAGTTTCGGAAATCGCGCGTTGTTATTTTCATATTAAAGAAAACTGTTTTACACATATCCTAGCATATGGGCCTTTTTCAAAAAATGTGCATTTTTCTGTCCGTGATGATTTTTCCATACTTCCTTCTGCTTTATAGGTGATTTCTTTTAGCTAGTCTAAATGCACCATGGTGGTCATGTTGAAACACCACTTTTTGTTCATCATCTTAACGATAAGCTCTCCATATTCCTCGTTGAATACACAAATATTAGTACTTTTGGGCTGTCCGGCACTGACCCCTAATAGTTGAGATGTGAAAAAAATATGACAAAGTCAATTTGTTATCAAAGGTTCAGCTACTTTTAAATATGGACATATAATAAAGAGACGTCTTCAATTATTTTCAAGCATATCAAAAACTGATTTATGATTTTTTCTTCGTTTAATTGCTTGTCCCATGAGATCGTGTCAATGTTGTTACTGCTTTATAAATCGTTTCTTATGGTTACACACCATGGCGTTTTTATGCTTTTTAAACGTTAATTGTGACCCCTCCATATAATTACCATGATTAAAATGTGCTGACTCACACAAAATCAACTATGCCTTAGTTTTTGAATATTATAATATGGCTGCTGGGTATGTGATCGGTAAGTATGTCAAATGTTGTTACTCATTAAAAACTTCTTAACTTATCAAATGTTCAAATACTGATCAATGCTTAATTGCGCTTTAGCGTAAACACGCAATAAAGTTTTCATTGTGCTTAAACATCCATCCAGAGTCCCTAGTTATGATGATTTGTCAAATTTTGTCAATGCTGTTACTGTCAATATTGTTACTCAATGTGTGGTAACAACATTGACAAATATGACTTTTTATTTCACATTCTGGAAGCACGAAAAATAATAAATGCTAACCAGTGGCTTAATGTGTCACAAATGTGTATATATTTTAACAATGCATTTTTATTAGATAACGTTATATTATTGTCTTTATAGTTTTCTCACAAAAACATAGTAACAACATTGACCAGCATAGTATCAACATTGACAAGCATAGTAACAACATTGACCAGCTTAGCAACAAAGTTTTTGTCGGTATTTTTTGATTTGTTGCAGAATAATATAAGAAATGAGAACTATGATACACTGGAAGTGTTAGTTTAGCAAAAGTGTTAGTTCCACAAATGCCTACTTTCAGTCGCAATTCAACATGTCTTACCTTACAAACAGAAAATAAGTTTATAGTGGGTTATAATCCATTTTCATTCCTCTTTCATCAGCGAAATCTTACAATATCCAATAAATATCCTCGACAAAAGAAGCTGAGGTAATTTACACATCCATTTTAAGTCGTAATTTACACATCCATTTTATGTCGCTTTTAGCGAGTCTGATATTTTATGACATCCGGCCAATGACGTTATTACTGCTACACACTGCGTGTCACAAGAAGCCCAATCGGCTTGAAGGAAGGACAAATTTATCAGCTATGCACTCATTAAAAGAAATTGAAAATTTGTAAACGCTGTAAAATTTATTCAATGTCAAAGGTGAGCAGGGTGCGTTGTTAGTTCCGCAAAATCGTATTTCACCATGCTAAAATAGCACATATAGATGATGCGATTCAAACACTACTGACATGTAGGGGCATCGTTTCTAGTTTATGGGACATGAACCAAAATTAAATCTGCAATTCGTCCAGTCTCGGGACGGGGGTCAGTTACATGTACTATACACTATCCAACGTATCGTATGTACTGTACATATTAAGCATCCATGCCCCGCACTATTATCTTTATGCTGCAGAAAAATATCAGTGGTCGTCAGTATTCTTGTTCTGGAAAAAAGGGTCAGTGGCCGCTTCCGACCATATTATAAAGCAACCAGCTAATAAAGAGCTATTAAGTTCTACTATGACATGGATGTGCCATACCAAGCAAGGTACTACGACTAGATGTTTAAAAAAAGCCTCCGTGTTGTAGGTCACTCGCCTTGTAAACCAGGGGTAGCAGATTCTACTCCGGACTTCTCTGGTCTGTCGGATGAGTCTTTTAAACAAAGGTCCTGTCCCAATATGAATTTAGCTATTGGTGGGACGTTAAATCCTAAGTCAACGAAAAGATGTTTTCAAAGAACAAGGCTCCAATATTACTAAAACATTGTTAGTGTCAAAATTATTGGCTGAAAATTGAGATTCAAGCGAGCGCTCTGTTCTGTCACTGTATCACATGCATGTTTCACATCAGCCTATAGATTGATGTGGAATGTTAGGTGCACCTCCGTACGTCCATCTCGGCAAATGCCAAGAGAAACAACTAACAAAAAGGCTCATCAGACTGCCCAGACACATGCTGATACTTTGTCTTTGACGCTCCTCATTCTATACAAAACCAATAATTGCACACTTAGTATATGAAACGTTGGTGATAAGCATGTGTGTTTCTGTGTTTCAGAACTCAAAATCGGCAAAACTCTCCCACTTTTAAAATAATTGTACTCAGAAGGTGATGATTTACACATAAACCGTAAAATGTTATCTTTGATCCCCACGTAAAAATCTGTATTTCTGAGACGGAATTTCTAATACGCTGTAATAACGTTGGTCATTTAATTAACATGATTCATTGAGTATTTAAATCTTAGGCGGTATTTGAGAAAGTAAGTACATAATACACCTCATTATAGTTCTATTCGACTATTTTATACACACAAGGCACTTTGTATCATTTCTGTGTCTGTTAATTTCACTGACTTAATAGCGTTTGCGGAACTAGACACAGTTTTGCGGAACTAGCTACAGATAGTGCCCTTACATTTACGCTTCCAGAATCAAAACGGAAGATACCAGTTTAAAACACTAATCTGCATAAGATATGTTATGAATTCGTTGATATGTCCATACCAATTTATATTTGATATATGCATTAGTAATGCCAGGAAACCCCATCGACGAGAAGTGTTTGCAGAACTAGCACTTTTACTGTATAGTATTAGTGTTTTAAAAATAGCCAGACAAAAAATTAAACAGTCCTTTGTATTGAAATGTCAATGTTGTTACCATTAATATCAATGTTGTTACAAAATGTCAATCTTGTTACCAATGTCATTGGTGTTACATACATTTATAGTAAAGCTGGTGAGTTTAGGTCGATAATATAGAATTGGGTCAATTGATCATGGCTAAATTACTTAGGTTTTGTGATAAGATGTCAAATCCATTTAGATGGAAGTTTGTTTTAGTGGTCACAACATTGACATTTCTTTGAGATGACCCTAGATTTTGGTAAAATTTGACTTAAAGAAGAGAGATTAAGCTTGTATATGGCTATTTCTGAGTTCGTATATACACTTCCGACGTAATAAACGCAACATAAGATGAAACGCAAATACTAACATTTTTGAAAAAAATCATACCCCAAATGTGCACATTTTTTGAAAATGACCCATATGCGGCATATTAAAGGGAAACATTAACTATTTAATTCCCGCATATAATTTTCATGAAACTTTCTATGCTTCAAGATAATGGTATCATTGGACTAAAATCGAAATAAAAGTGGGAAATCACCGGCCTCGTTTCCATGGTATCAGAATTTTTTGGACGTGCCTCGTGCATTTCAGAAAACCGCACTCATGGCGGACATGTGTTTTAATAAACCGCAATCGTAGCGGACATGTGTTTTAATATACATTTTTTACTGCAAAAACAACTTAAGCAGACGATGAGTGTTATTTTCTTACATTTTGATACTATTTGCTCTTAAACTGAGGAGATTACATGCAAAATTAGCTTTTCCGCCATCTTTTCAAACCTGGAAAAAGTACGTATTTTGCAATATCTCCTAAACTACGCATATGATTTTGATTAAATTACACCAACAGATAGGGAACGTAGAAAACATTTAAAAATTCAAATAAAAAGTGTGGGTCACCATTGCGAAGATAAAAAGAAAAAAACGTTCAACATTTCCGCTTTTTTATTTTAACGCCAAACGTTGCACTGACGCTGCGTATATACAACGATATGTGCGACGTCATCAACAGCGAAATGAACGTTTTCACATATAATTAACCTTATGCACGATATTTGGTAAATCAAACGCCACAGAAATTCTTTTAAAATAAAAATGAACAATTAATTAGCAATATTTTCTTTCCGCTTTGAAACAATTGTCAACAATTAGAATTTAAAGTTTCTGAAGTGGTCTCAGAGACCAGATGATAGAATCATAGATCATGAAAGTTGTTATACGACCAAAATGTGTGCTGCATATGACAGGATATTTAAAATATTTCGCAAATAACTTACGCAAACGGCACCACATATTTTCCGAATTTAGGTTTAGTCCACATTGTTGAAATTTTCTGTGACGTCGCCGTTATGTGTGCAAATGATAACTTACACGGAGTTTGTTTCCCGACAGTGTTTCTTGATGTTCTTCATTTCCCAATGAAAAACAATAAGTCACGTGATCTAGAGGCCACGCCTATGGGCAGGGTGACGTCAAATCCAGCCAGTGACGTTGTTTGTTTACTCTTGTTGTCGTCACGTCGTTCGTCGCCTATCGCCATGACGGTAGGTGCAAACATTTGACTATACCTGTGTGGCTATATGGCTTTATGGCCGAATACCGACAATTTGACGTTTTTGCTGTTCAAGAATTAGGTTAAGTAGGATTTAACTGTCGAATAACATGAAAATTAGCGGTGATGTGCGCAATTAAAAATCTGATACTTGATTGATGATATAAAATGTAAATATAAGTATTGAAACTTTAATTTAGCTGTTTTAATGTCTCGAGCAGCCCTTCGGGCTTTACTGACATTAAAACAGCCTAATGTTTTTGTTCATCCAGTGAAAGCTAAAATCTGAATTTCAATTCTTAAGTATGGAAAAAATGTGTGTAAATTTCATGAATTTGGTTAATGCAGGCGTCATACCTAGCCGATTTTAACACGCGATGGACACACGATTATGAAAAATTTCAATTTCGGCGGGGATCGTGAAGACATCGGGCCATTCGTGAGTGCATCGTTACCCATCGTATGTCCATCGGGAGACTTTTTAAGCCATCGGCATCACCATCGCGAGCGGCACCAAAATCTTTGACATGCCAAAAAAATACAAGAAGGACACACGATGGTTCAATTTCGTGTTGAATTCGCGAGTGCATCGTGGCATTCGCAAAGCCATCGTGAGGCCATCATATGACATCGGGACTACATCGTACTTCTGTCGTGTGGTCATCGGCACCATCGGCTAAGTTTTGCTACACGAAGACAATACGATGGAGACGCGATGCTGCCCGATTGTGTTACGAAGGCAACACGACATCGTATAGCCCTCGCAACGCCATCGTATAAGCATCGTATCTAACAAAAAATAGAACACGATGGCATCCCGATGGAAACACGATATTAACCAAAACTGCATTTTCTGCGTTTCCAAGGTAACGTTGACATACAAAAATCAGCATCTACATGCACGCAGCCTTTTTCTCAGAAAATCTTAAGTTCAGTACTGTTGATTCTAGTATTAACAGGAATAAGAAGACTGCAGCACTGCTTCTTTACACGCAACAGGAACATGATAAAATTATCTTGCAGGAGCAACACCATCTCTACAGGTATTTGGTTTGCTTATTATTATGTTGTCTTTCAAGCAGCACCTTGTTTTCTTTCTAGCAGAGCAGTACCCACTGCAGTTTTCGACAAACGATTCTTTTATCTACATCTACTATAAACTCAAGAACAGTTTTGTGTCAGTTTCATGCGAAAGATAGATTGAAATAAAATCAAACTGTCACCGAGAAATTTGACCAGTGTTGTAAGGTAACTGACAATACAGTCATGGTAGTAATTGTTACCGTGGACGCCAACAAGGAAATCATACAAATGAAATACGATGTACTTTCTCAAAAGAGACCATGTTTGCACGCAAATGAAAAGGTCTCGTTCAATCTCCCGCCTACAATATAGACACCTAGTGGAGCTGCTTATTGAGAAAATACTTCAGTTGATGATACAAGCATGAAATTTTCACCATGTGTTCTTTACATAACACACATTAAATTCTGATCCCTGGCCACTCGAAATTCCGCCATTTTTAAGATGGCCGCCAAAAAACAAAATGGCCGACAATTGTGAAAGGAGTACATGTAGTAAATTGCTCATATCTTAGGTTCTTTTCATCATAGAACAACAATATTGATACCAAAATGAAGCTAAATGATTGTTCTTTCAAATAAAGTTCCAATATTTAAATTACCTAATTTGCATATTTATGAATATTAATGAGATCTTACTTTTTTGGCTAAAAATTGAGAAAAAAAAACACATCTTATTTTCTGAACGATGTAAAATGTTAAATGAAATGGATAACTATGGTTTTGATATTGCTAGACCATAAATTATCATAAATTAACAAAAGCTAATTAGCATGTTCATGAATATTCATTTTAAAACATTTTAAGACTTTGTAAGCCCTTATCTATCAGTTTAGTTTAAAAAATTCATACAGTTAATTGCTTATAGCTTAGGTCCTGTTCATCATAGAACACCAGTATTGATACCAAAATAAAGCGTAATGATTATTCTTTCCAATGGAGTTCAAATATGCAAATTACTTCATTTGCATATTTATGATATTAAAAGGTCTTATTTTGTTGCCGAAAAACTTGAAAAAAAAATCACATCTCATTCTCCGAATGATGTAAAATGTTAAATGAGATTGATAACAGTGGCTTTGGTATTTCTACATCATAAATAATCATAAATTAACAACAGCCAATTAGCATATTCATGAATATTCATTTTTAATTACTTCAAGACTGTATCAGTTTAGTGAAGAAAGTTCAAACTGTAAATTGTCTATAAATATCACTTTCATTGTAAAATAAGTGTCATTAATACAAGATATATGTCATTGTACTTTCTTTCTAAGCTCGCATGTGTTCACTGGCTAACTGAATATCAAAACGTACTAATAATATAAAAACGCATGTTTGATCCCTATAGTGCATACCTACGTGTATATCTAAACTAAAATTGACAATTTATGTTTGTAGTGAGCTTCCCACGATTAAATTATTTCCTATCAATTATTTGCTTGCATCTACATAGTCTGACCAGTCATACCATCATCATATCCTTTTTATAGTCCTTTGTCCTCATCTGAGTGTTGGACTTGTTTGACAAGTCTCCTTCTGTTAAAAGTTTCAAACTTACAGCAATTCTCTTTGGCTCCATGTCGCAAAATCTAAAGGGTCACTTCAATAGGGCTTGAATAGCCGAAACCGGAGTATGGTCCACCACCTTTCTCACAAATATACTCACTGCTCTTAAAGGATCTCAGTTTTATTTTTATTTGCTTTTACCGCAACTGGTGTTGTGCCGTGTGGCGGTCCTACAAAGTCTCCCCGTACATCATTCATAGTGCAGATTATATTTTCCTTTTGGTCCTTTGAGATCAGAGAGGGTATTTTGAGAAATCAGAAAATTATTATTGGTTAAGATACATTTCTATCCAACGTTTACTGTATTTGGCCCCATTTTGATTAAACAAGTCTTTATTATTGACTACCCTGTTAAAAGTTGCAAAATTACAGCAATATTCTTTGGCTCCATGTTGCCAATTCTAAAGGGTCAGTGAAGAGGCTTGAATAGCCGAAATCGCGGTATGGCCCATCCCCTATCAAACAAATATACTCACTGCTTTTAAAGGAACTCAGTTTTATTTTTATTCTTAAGACGACCTCTCCACTCTGAGCGATTCTACGGATCGGCAGTAACCATTCTAACCTCCTTTTCGTCGTCCAACAACACTTCATCCCATGATTTCCTTAGCTTGCCGGATCTATTCTGCGCAACTACATTTAGCTTGCGTACTTGAGAAATAAAGACTTAAATGCGCTCTACATGTCCATACCATCTCATCTTGCTGGAGCGAAGCACTACATCTATATCCTGAAGTCCAAGCTTTGAGAGAAGGGAGTCTGAGCTTACTTCATCATTTGCCTTGAAATTACAGATCCAGCACATCATTGCACGGTCATTGCACTACAGGTGACAAAGTGTAGCCAGTCATTGCCCATGTACATAAGTTGAATACACTTGACCTCAAGTCAAACGTGGCATATTGCGATTGGTGTGGAGAGGGAGTTGTTGGCGGAACTTGCCCTAAGCCGATTTGCAGTGCGTGACTGCAGCCAGTTCACAACCTCCACCAGCAAAACGCATGTCTCCCAGATAACAGAACTCTGGTACAGCCTCAACTTTTTCCTCATCAACTAGAACCTCCTTCACTAGTGTTCCATCTTTGGGACACGCCTTTCCAAGGCAGCCAGCATGATGGCGCTAGGAGCCTTTGATTCCACTGCATTTCTTGTGGATCCAGGATAAGCATCCACCAAAGAAGACGGCATTTCATCCTACACCTGTCTGACAGACGCCAAGGGATTCTTTCCAGATTTTTTTCAGAAGGTTAGGATTGAGGCCAGAGACCATGATCTTTGTCTCCCCCATATTCACTCAAAGAACTTTCCTCTCCATCTCTGCTTTCCAAGTCTTTAACAACAGGTAGTTCTTCCATGGATTTGACAGCGTCATATCATAAGTCACCTGCATACAGCAGAACCCAAGGGTAGCCTGTGCGGAACTCCCTGGATAAAGCCTATAGCACAATGATGAAGAGTAGCGGGCTAAGGACAGAGCCCCGATGAACACCTACTTTGACATCAAACTCCTCAGTGTATCCACTGCCCACTCTAACCCTGCCTCTCACGATCTTATACATAGACTGGACCAGACGCACTAGTGATTCGTCAATTCTTAGTTTCGCATTGCCCACCAGATTACATCCCTCAGGACTCGATCAATTGCTTTCTTCAGATCAACGACGGCCATGTACAGCAACTTGTTAGTGCCCAAGTGCTTCTCTTGTATTTCATAAACACATCAATCAGTTAGATAAAAAAACTCATAATTTATAATTGCCAGTACGGCTCATTTCAAGCATACCAGAATGGGCGACAACATACTTGCAAGTTCTTAGCTTATTGCTTTCTCCAGATACACTAACCCGGAGCATCAAACATTTTTGAAGATTAGGCCAAGGAGACGATCGTACCTCATATTGAGTCATATGCCAGAAAACATTCCAGGATGTATTTTTTTATTTATCGCCAAATTAGTCTCAATGATGAGACAAGGCAGAAAATAGTAACTGTTGTATACCGAAAAAGCAGTTGGTAATTACAGACCTCCAAAATCATGGAACAACTTCATCAGATGTGATGAAAACAAAACGGAAATATTTGGGTTTCTTGTAGATAAATTTATTCTTGCGCAGAATTATGCACAGGACATTGTGACAAAAAGGAATGATGTTGTTTTCAATGTAGAAATTGAATTCTTCAAGACTTAGCTCCCACTTTTTGAAGGAAAGCACAATGGCATAGATCTTATATTAATGACATTTATTTTACAATGAAAATTAATAGCGATCTACACCATGAACATTTTACATCGCTCAGTGTATAAGATGTGATTTTGTTTTTCAGGTTTTTAGCGAAACAAAAACCTCATTTATATTCATATATATGCAAATGAGGTAATTTGCATATTTGAACTCTTTTTGAAATAACAATCATTTAGCTTCATTTTGGTATCGATATTGTTGTTCTATTATGAACAGGGCCAAATATTAACCAATTTACTGTATGAACTGCAAACCAAACTGATAGGTATGGGCATACAAAGTCTTGATATATTCTAGAATGAATATTCACGAACATGCTAATTAGCTTTTGTCAATTTATGATAATTTATGTTCTAGCAATATCAAAGCCACAGTTATCCATTTCATTTAACATTTTTCATCGTTCAGAAAATAAGATGTATTTTCTCAATTTTTAGCCAAAAAAAGTAAGATCTCATTAATATTCATAAATATGCAAATTAGGTAATTTGCATATTGGAACTCTGTTTAAAAGAACAATCATTTAGCTTCATTTTGGTATCAATATTGTTGTTTTATGATGAAAAGAACATAAGATATGAGCAATTTACTACATGTACACCTTTCACAACTGTCAGCCATTTTGTTTTTTGGCGGCCATCTTAAAAATGGCGGAATTTCAAGTGGCCAGGGATCAGAATTTAATGTGTGTCATGTAAAGAACATATGGTGAAAATTTCATGCTTGTATCATCAACTGAAGTATTTCCTCAAAATCTCTCACTAAGCCGCTCCACTAACCGTGTATTTTATGGATTGGAGTTTTTGAGTGGAGTCATGGACTGGAGTATTGGAGTGGAACCTTGGGTGGAGCTGACAGGCGCAATCTTCTTCCCACACCCTCTTCCTGGTTTCGGTGGCATTTCCAATTTTATTTTGTGAAGAAAGAAATTGACACTCAACATCACTTTTTAGTCTCATTAATTGATTTTTACATAACATCGGGAAGTGTCGTTATGCCTTCGGGAAACTTTCGGCAATACATTTTACACCTCACGATGGCTTCACGATGGCTTCACGACATCGTCAAGCCATCGCATACCATTCGCATCAACATCGTATGCAAAACTACCACTTCGTGTATCGTTCGTGACTGCATCGGGTATAATCGTGTGTCCATCGTGTGTCCATCGTGTGTCCATCGGTAGGCTTCGTACATGCTTCGGCTCAACAATGGCTTTTTACCAAATTCGTGACGAAAATCGCGCGAAATTGAAAATTTCATATTCGTGTGGCCATCGTGTGTCAAAATCGGCTAGGTATGACGCCACCTTAAAAGATAATGGCACCATAATGTTTATATACGAGTTAGCTGGCCAGCGCCTTTAATATTCGCATAACAAATTTAATAATCAGAAATCTACAATACCTTACCAGTTATCTTTGCTTTAAGTCGAGCACCTGCTTCAGTGGGATGTGTGTGCTGCTTGTCGTTCGGGGTGAACTTCCCTTCTTTCTGTTGAACTGCTGCAGAACACTTCACCTTGCCGTTTTGTACGCTGCATCACCACTTCGTTACCTAATAAGGGTCCTGTAAAATTAAACAAAATGCAAAATGTATTATAAATGAAAAACATGACACCCAATCGGCATTTGTTATTCTCATTGCCAAAATTAATATTTTTAGTTAAGAAATGAATTTCATTTTTCTGATGTTCATGGAGCTATGAACCGCAGTGGGTCGCGTGCAAAGTGAATGAACCCCGAAGGAAAATCAAACTCATTGCTTATATGTATATTCATTTCACTCTATCGCTTGTTGAAAATCAGCAAGGCGATCACATTTACAAGGAAATAGATAATTTACACACAGTGTGTATTCAAACAGCGGAACAGCGTCGACGTTTATAACGTCCAATCAGATTGGCGAAAGCATTGTATTTTGACGTCAAGTTTGACGTCATGTGACGTCGCGTGACACGATGTTGTTCATGGAATTATGAACACAGATGAACATCTAATGGGTCATCTAAGGAGGTTTTAGAAAAATGTAAATATTTTAAATGAACAGTTCTATCAGGAAAACATGTCTGTGAAATGTATACCCCCTTAAACCCCACTTTTATATGGAACAAGCAAATTCAGAGAATTTATGTCCCCCGCCTTAATTGTTTAGTTACACAAATATATCTGACAATAATGTATATCCAAATCACATGCATTTACTTCATGTCACAGTGTCAAACATTAATCTGAGGATTATATTCAAACCACATGCAAATCTTCAAATCATGGTCAGGACATCTGTACAGTTTGAAAAGAATCGGAGGAGTTTGCACACAAGGTACACAATGTCCATTCACTTTCATTGTCATTGTTTCACTTTCATGCCTGAAAAACGACTAAGTTCAAATTGCGAAAAAGTGTCAAAAATTAACCTGAGGATTATATCCAAAGCACATGCATATCTTCAAAGCATCACCAAGACATCTGTAAAGTTTCAAAAGAATCTGAATTAAAAACTGAAGGAGGAGTTGCGCACACAAGGCACCCACTGTCCATTCACTTTCATTGTCAAAATACCGAAAAACGACTATTAAAAGTTCAATTTGCAAAAAACTGTGTGACAAGAAAAGTATGACCATGTCTTGTTTTTGCAACTCATGAGTCCTAAAAAGTGTCACAAAAAGTTTGAAAATCGGTCCACTAATAAGATAATTATGCCCATAGAATAGGCATTTTGCATGTGCAAGGGAGGAAAATCAAGCAAATCTGTGGAATAATTTTAAGAGTTTGGCACTCAGCTATGCATACAAAACAATTTTGCTTTGGTTTGGGGCATTTTAGATGAAAATAATCAATTAAGACTTTTTCCGGGAAAATAGTTTCTTCCCTTGCTGGCAATTTTACAATGGAAAAAGCCCTATTCGAAAATATTTTCTTGCATGAAATTTTCATTTGTTGAACGATTTTCAAAATTTCTGTGGCACTTTTTAAGACTTTTGGAATGGAAAGTGAAGACATGCTTCTATATTGAGGTCTTTCAGAAAAATGAGATTTGGAAAATGCAGTTTCTGAAAGATGGTGTTCAGACAGTAATTACACAAATTATTTACATTTAGACCATTTACACTTCTATAAATGTAATGAACATTTTTTTCCTGTATATGAAATTTTCTTGCAAGGGAAATAATAGCATGTCCAGTATGAAATGAGCATTTGCATGAGAAAACCAACAACAGATGTGACACAAATCAGCCAAGCTGATCAGTGCCACTGATAGTACAGTCCATCTTTTTCCTAAATCACACTAGGTCACATATAACAAGAACAAAGCAATCAGAAGACAATGACTTAACATCAAAGAAAATGACTAGAAAAAACACCATCAAAGAAAATGACTAGAAAAAACACAGTAACTTTGAAGCTGATCAGCACCTTCGTTTTAACACGGATAGTACAATTTCTCTTCTTCTTATATCCAAAATTTAAAGCTTCTAGCCTGCTTCTGTGACTGTACAGGTCGGTTTGTGTCGGAACTGTTCGGAAACCCCGAAGACCGGTTTTCTCGCGTCGCGGCTCAATTTTGATGCTATAGTGGCATGGATGTTTGAGCCCGTGGAAGTTATATTTCAAGAATGAATTTCTAAACGAAAGGGACAGTAAGTAAAATTCGGATATGTTTGTTCCGTGTAAAAAGACTGACAAGTTGTTTTCTAGGAATTACAGTGGGCAAATTTTCGTTAATTTTGTATTTTATGCCCCACCAGACAGCTAAGGTCATATCGTCACATTTAATTACCGTAGTACGGTACCCGTAATGTTGAGCCACATGGTCAGGACCTGCTACAGCCGTAGTACGGTACCCGTAATGTTGAGCCACATGGTCAGGACCTGCTACAGCCGTAGTACGGTACCCGTAATGTTGAGCCACATGGTCAGGACCTGCTACAGCCGTAGTACGGTACCCGTAATGTTGAGCCACATGGTCAGGACCTGCTACAGCCGTAGTACGGTACCCGTAATGTTGAGCCACATGGTCAGGACCTGCTACAGCCGTAGTACGGTACCCGTAATGTTGAGCCACATGGTCAGGACCTGCTACAGCCGTAGTACGGTACCCGTAATGTTGAGCCACATGGTCAGGACCTGCTACAGCCGTAGTACGGTACCCGTAATGTTGAGCCACATGGTCAGGACCTGCTACAGCCGTAGTACGGTACCCGTAATGTTGAGCCACATGGTCAGGACCTGCTACAGCCGTAGTACGGTACCCGTAATGTTGAGCCACATGGTCAGGACCTGCTACAGCCGTAGTACGGTACCCGTAATGTTGAGCCACATGGTCAGGACCTGCTACAGCCGTAGTACGGTACCCGTAATGTTGAGCCACATGGTCAGGACTAGATCAGCTGGCTAACCTGCACTCCGATACACTTCGTGACCTCGCTCCTCTCCCGTGACAGCTTAGCATAGGTTGCCTTTAAACTATGGTCGAACAGATTATGGATATCGTAAGAAGCTTATAGAGCTTTTCTTTGGTGTTAATTATTAAAATCTTTGTTATGTTTTCTTAGAAAATGCATTAATCTTTGAGTAAACATCTGGTTAGCCTGCAGAATTTTAATTAATTTGCAACAAGCGATCGATTTTCTACTTTCTTGTCTCATATTTTACAGTAGTCTCCCCTTATCTATTTATAGACGTATGTAATACATTAAGTATTTTATGAATCTGCGTCATTTTACATCTGGAATATATACTGTATATATAAATTAAGTCCTATCAGTCAGAAAAGATATAACATAACATAATTTTCAATTTCTTTGGAATCTTCGATGATTTTTCATTTTCGACTAAGGGCTCAATAGAAGTCATTTCCGTCGGTATGGAGAGGTCTAACGGAATACCGATGGAAATATTCCGTCTAGGTCAGGACCTGCTACAGCCGTAGTACGGTACCCGTAATGTTGAGCCACATGGTCAGGACCTGCTACAGAGTTTACAGTCTCATCAAAAAGACAGAAGCATCACACCTGATGATCGAGTCACTAAGCCACAGAAGCTTCTTAAAATCATTTTAAAAGACGAGTGCTCATGCAGATTCACTTTTTAGGCAGCAAATACAAGGGGTGGGGATGGTAGCTAGATACTACTGTCAGTACATACAGAGTATAAAACTTTGATAGGAAAAACATAACCCTGGCACATCTTCAAGCAGAACTTGTCTCACATGAGCCCACAACAAACACAGCGGTGAGACGATCGAATGAAACGCGTTAATGAAATCAGCTCTTCACCACTCGGCAACGGGGTGGGGGTTTGGCATTCATTTATTTAGTTAAGTTTTGGTAACTGAATAGCCACTTTTTGGGAAGCAGCTTCTCACTAGACTACTATGTCAAAAGAAGAAATCAAAATAATAGATAGAACAATTTTGAGAGAGAGAGAGAGAGAGAGAGAGAGAGAGAGAGAGAGAGAGAGAGAGAGAGAGAGAGAGAGAGAGAGAGAGAGAGATGTTGCTAGATTCCTTATATGAGGACCAAAAAGCATAACTCGGCGCTCAACGTGAGGATCGAACCCAGTGTCTGTCCTTCTTGGCATATTTGAAGCACGTTTAGTTTAGGATGTCAAGGCATCCTAACTTGCCCCCCACCCCCACCCCATTTTTTTTTTTTTTTTTTTTTTTTTTTTTTTTTTTTTTTTTTTGATTCAGTTTAACGTCCCTTTCATGATTATTTCAGCTCATATGAGACGCGCCAATCAGTATGTGGGACGAAAACGGGAGAACCCCGAGAAAAACAAAACCACCTGACACGCTCCAAGCAGAACTTGGTTTGTCTCACATGGCCAGAGCGGGGTTCGAATCCAGCGGTGAGAACTTTGGGCACCAGTCCCATAAAATGGGGGCAAAGTCCTGACATGACCATAGCTGTGGACTAGAACGTTAAGCATCAATTCAAACAAACTGCATTGCAAATGAAAGACTGTGGTAATGTGGCGACACGCACGCACGCACGCACGCACACACACATCAAATAAAATACTTACTGAGATTTAAACACTCCCTTCTCAGTTCCTTTAGGTTTAGCACTAAGACGTGTACTGCTATATTAATAGATTTACGAGTACATGTACTATGTCCACACAATTAATTTTTACTGACCCGAAACTAGCTAAATTGGTAGATAAAATTAACAAGCTCCTACGCAACAGAAAATCAATAAACAGTATGGTATATAAAGGCAAGAAATTGAACAAAATTTGTTCAGCCAGCTTCATAGGTTATCTTGGTTCTTAATCTCTATCAAAACATATCTCTGCAGCATTGCAGAGTCATGTTTACATGTTCTCTCGGACAGTTCCAAAGTAACATAAACATTGTATATACTAGAATCTTAGCCTCTCTATGTTGAAGTTTCAAAGTGTATTTGTGACTACTTTGAATATTTAAAAAATGCACATTTCTCTTGGTATACATTTGTTAGGACAATTAAAAAAGTCTATAATCCTTGCATTGTTGATTGTCACCTCCCCGTGACCAACTTTATCCCGTTTACCTGTCAAGTTAACGGAACACGGAACCAAAGTGACCTTTGCCACGACATGTTTACATAATGGGATTATAAGCGTTACCGAAACAAAAAATGCTTCAATTTGTTGAATTTGATGGGTATGCGCTATAATACATGAAGATAGCATAATCATTTAGCTTCAACTTTTTATCAGTTTGTCCAATTTTGTCAGTGAGTATAAATGATCTTGTACTTAACATTTAACCAGTCTTGTCAGGAAAATGTTTGGCAATACAGATACAGTTAGAAAAATAATCCCATGAAGTGGTCGTTTTTGAGCAAATTTTCTGAAATCGGACTTATATTCCTCACTGTAAATGAAGTTCAGTTTTCCTGGTGTGTTATAATTAATGTTGGAACACATGTTGGAGCCAAAAGTGTAAAAACAATAATGTTCAAGGTTCATGCATTTTGCGGAAACCTGCACCTTGCGGATAATTACACGAGTGCAATATACATTCTAATTCGACAAGTCATCTCGAAGAACAGATTTATTTTTAGCATGCAGTAAGTTTTCTAAATCTGACTTCGTGCAGAGGAAGAGAAAAAGATAGACTTTATGACCATACAAAATATTTGTTTTTTAATTGAATAGCTGCTGTGCAGTTCACTTGATTCGGAACTGGATAAGATTCGAAACCGGATAAATTACTGTATTTGGAAATAGCTGCTGATATATGTTCCTTTTATGTTCGTACCTGATTGTCAATTTAGTTTTTTCCTACCTTTTAATTTATTTTTGGAGTGGGGATTTCTTTCTGATTGCACCATTTCCTGATCATTTCTTACTGTTTCTTCATAAGTTATACTCATTCTTTTAATGTTACCTACATTTTCTTATGAAACAAGCACTTGTATGGTTGCAAGAGTGAAGAAAAAGATAAAACCCACATAATAGTGGTGCTACTTGTAGTCTATTGGTTCGAGCCCCGCTCTGGCCACATGTGAGACAAGCCAAGTTCTGCTTGCGGGTGTGTCAGGTAGTTTTTCTTGGGGTTCTCCCGTTTTCGCCCCACCTACTGATTGGCTTGTCTCATATCACTCATCAGTGATGAGTTAGAGTAATGACACTACATAATTATGTTGTATAACATTTTCAACTATCAAAATCCAATATAAAATACAAATCTCTAACCATCTTTTGTGTTTGTAGTTCCGGTGAACATGCAAATATGGAGACGGTTATGGTGGTAGTAAGGTTTGTGTCAGACCCGGGGCCAGAGTAGTAATGGCCGCCCATTACTACTGGCCAGTTTCATCAAAGCGTTTAAGACATAATTTTGTCCTGGAAAATGTCCTAGGACGTTTTAAAGACAAAAATTGCGTTTCATCAAACTCGGGAAATTTAGGAAGTTCTCAAATTTTGTCTTAAACGTAGGACAACTATTTCGGCGTCCTACCTGACAATTTTTGTCCTAAACTGTATACATGTACTAGAAATGGCTGTTGCCTTTCAATTGGTATTGGAGGCTGAAGAGGATGAGGACCTACCCGTGTCCTACATGCAGAAGTTAATTTAGTTAACGTATTTATTTAGAGAGGGACGCTCGTTTGTCATGGCCAATCTTCCACGAGGCCCTCAAAATACAATGATTTGATAATATGTATGCCTAATGCCCATTGCTTCTGCTTTTTAAAGAGGCGTTACATTTGTAATTGAAGGCCGATTACTATGTACAAGCTCAGGTTATCTTTGAGAGGTGGCACCTGCCTTGGGAAACACTCGTAGGTGAATGGACGAACAGAAGGGGGACAGATCCAGGATTTCAAGAGATGCGGTTCAAACTTACAAAGAGGGGTTCGTTTTCATATATTGTCGCCTAAATTTTGTCATTACAATTTGGTCAAAAAGAGGGATTCGCTTGACCCCTACTCGTGCACCCATACCCAAACCCCTCCGCCAATGTAGCAATGTTGCAACTTATTCGAATGGCATCATGGAAATAATGCAACTTATACATGTCCATGATCTACACGACTTGGCTGATCGTCTTATGGGCACGTCAAGTAAATCATGTTCAAAATATCCTGAATAAACATCAAAAGCTCGAGTAATTTTATATCGGTGACCTTTCCAATGCGGCACTTCTGTTGTCGTCCAAATGATTTTATATTTGTTGTTGAATACTTTGCTGTTTGCACCTTTTATGTACGTTATTAATATATGTGATAGTATCTGGCTGTTTTGGTCGTGTGGATTCATTAGTCGGAAATTCAGATTTTAACATTTTGATACTACATTTGGCAAAAATGCCAACGCATCAGTTTTAGAATTGAATAACTTTCGTTTCATAGAAGATTTTGTTTTCAAATTATGCATACTATTCCTTGACGAACATTTGCGCATGATGACTAGATAATTTCAAATAAATTTAATCACGTGACCACGTCATTAGAGGATCATGCAAAAACAGTTTTTCTGCAACTGCTGATCGTGGTGACTGCCTTTTGGTAATACTTGAATGGAATTAGACAACTTGATGTTCGTCAAATGGAAGTCACAAAAACGAATTCGCCTCTCTGTCGAAAAATTCGCTAGACCGACCAGCTAAGTATAGACGGTAGCTCGTTTAGCGTAGATACGTTTAAAATACGTTTACAATCAGTGGAACAATGGCGTTTTTATTTTCGCCTTTTTACTCTATTAAGTCGCATGATAACATGGTACCTCTAGTTTGGGCGTCGACCGTTTCTTCTTATGTTGACATTTTCAGTCAATTTTACTGTGTCTCTGTCGTCCCAAGACGTTGTCGCACTTTACAACAGTTCACATGCAAGTGATAAAAGTTTGGTTTCAAATCTGCGTTGCGCAGTGGGCTCGTAACATTGGAAAATCGAAACGCGCATGTAGCGTACACTTACATGTCTAAAATGTGCGCTTTAACGCGTCCAAAGAGTATTAAACGCACAATGTAATGCGTAAAACACGCCCGAGACGAGCCGAGCTTCTAGAAAATTTTAAGCATGCTTGAAAAAATCTCTTGTGACAACGCGCACCGACGTATCTACAACGTACAACATCGTACAAGCGTACTAGATGCGCATGTATTTCGCGTTTCTAATAAGTCTCCGAGAATGTTGCACTTTTCTCAACACGCCCGGCGCGAGTTTTTTCCCCTTATAAATGTGAACATGTAGCCGCTCCATGTATTATACTTCTGAAGAAAATACTGGAGCAAATATGGTTCAAAAAGTAGCTGAGAAATAGGAGTAGGTGGTCTACGGAGTACCACATTTGTTTCTATATACCAAAATGTTCGTCTTGGTCTGAAGTTTTGAAATCCAGCGTTTGCCACCTTGGCAAACCTTGCATAACTCCAGTATTCAAGATGGCGTCCAAGATGGCTGCCGTTTCCTAAAACCAACCCCTACTCCAAAAATGCATCATATTTTTCATGTGTTTGCATTGTAATGGTATTTTAATGCCCCATTTCATGTAAGAATGGTATATTTGTATATTTCAAGTAAAAAAAACTGACAATTTAAGTAAAACAGTTGTAAAAATCATGTTTAAATTCACAAATGCACATGCCCAAGGTTTTTCACCTAGGAATGTTTGTTTAATGGCTCATTATTTATGATCAGATAGTTATGGCTGCTTTTTTTACTTCTTTTCTATCAAATATAATATTTTTAAAGATTTTAGAGAAACAGAAATTATATATATAAGCTTCATGCTTAAAAACAGGTTTTAGACATCCAACCCAACACGACGAAAACAACAAAAAGTACATATTTTCTTATATAAAATATGCTCTTCAATCCTATATGTTTTTGATTCTATATACCATAGTGTTTGTCTCAGTCTTAGTTTGTAGCATAAAATCCAGTGTTTGCCACCTCAGCAAAGCACAGGATAGCTCCAGTATTGAAGATGGCATCCAAGAAGGCCGTCAAAATATAGAAATTTGAAAAATGAGCTAAATATGTCCGTTGACTTTCATTAAGTAATAAAAAGCTAAAATCAAGTCGTAAAACACTTAGAAAATTTTCTTAATGTTATCTTCATGTGTGTTTTTCCTTGTTAAAACAAAATTATTTAGGCACCATAACCTTTTAATAACACTATACCAATCTCTGTGTTAGCTTTCTTCAAAGAGATTTGTGACCTGTTAGAAATGAAAGTAAAGTAAGTGGAAGCTGGTCGATGTTAGCATGCGCAATTGGTGATTGTAACATTGATGTATTTAAAAGAGTTGTTGAAGCAACAGGGAAAGGCAATTACTTCAAAGTGCTATACATACATGTACTAATGGACCCTCTAAATGGTGACTTATTTGCTGCTGGAGCAATATATTGTGCGGTAAAAAGAGCTGTTTGCTCAATGGCACATTAGAATATAACATTCAGCTATGACACTGAGCATGCTAAGGATAATTATGTTTCATTTAAATATGCAGATACAGGTTCAAAGCTAAAAGCTGAGTATGAAAGTTCAATAATGAACGAAAATCAAGTTGTAGAGTTATCCAATTAATAGACAAATTTAAACACCTAGAGTAAGAAAGCTGGGTTATATGGCATAGAATGTTATAAAACAAACAATATAGAGAAGGTACAAGTAGGCAATGATCAGGAAAATGCGTAATCAGAAAGAAATTTCAACTCCGAAAGCCGAGGTGGGAAAAACTAAATTGACAATTAGGTACTTATAAAAAGAGCCTTTTTATTTAGTTAGTTTAAACATATTTATTTCATCTGATAACATATAATAAAAACATGAATATACACAGTCAAACAGGATCAGAGCGGAAGCAAACTGCTTATTTAGTTCCTCTTATTTAGTTATGGTCCAAATTATCATTTATGTATTGAGATTGATTTGGTACGAATCAGTGTGGCTGAAGTGCTGAATATGTTTGATCAACTATGAAAATTAAACCAAAGCATTTCAACTGATGATTCACACAGGCTTCTTGTAAATAATAGCAGAAGATACGATAAATCATAAAACTATCGGTATGTTTATAAATGGTATTCTTAGAAACATTAAATCTGTAATGGATCAATCTGCCACCATTGCAAGCCTTTCAAGATATTTTACCGTACTAGACAAATGGTTGGCTTCAAGTGTGAGCAATGAAAGATTTGCTAATGCTTCAGACATATCGGCTGAGTTTCAGTAGACTTGCACTGTCTTTAAGTTGCTAGTAATATTACAAAAGCAGCGATTTCTATTGCATACCCCAAACAAGTAGGTCTTGTTGTACATGATCAAATCTGGAGTAGACTGTTTGATTTAAGCTTATCTTCGATATACGATTACATACCCTAAAATAAGGCAAGTTTTATAATCAGCACACAAGCTATCACTCCCTCAGTGGAACCGTCCCCGCAGAAATTACGTCAGAAATCAGGGGGTATGCTTATACTGGGAGTTACCGATAACTTTGACAATAACGAAAAGGCAGTAGATGTAAACTAACCAAACATGCAATGACCTCTATCGTTCTGATTGTGCCATTTCCTGATTGTTATTTTCGTTTAGCTTTGTTATCACATTATGCAGGGTCCTGAAACGAATATAGATCTGCACCATCTAGGTGAAGATTTAGAACACTCGGAGTATCATAGGTGGTCTAAGTTCGTAGCAAAAACAGTTTGTCTTTATTCTCACGGTGCGCAGAGAAGGCAATATTGTTGATGGCTAAAAAAGCTACCTCGACAGATAACAGTTTCGGGTTTCATTGCCTGAGGTGTGTCTATCAACTGCATATTTGGCGGAATGGGTTGCACTATGTTCAAGAACTGAAATCACCATTAGACTTTAGATTTGAATTGGACAATAAATGATAAAATAAAATGCTTAGTATTATTGGTAACACTTTCAGTTGCAGCTCCAGAGCTATTGAATGACACTGTATGCTAACGTAAAGAAATGAGTGATGAATACTGCACAAGCTCTATGTGTGGACAACCATACACTGTGATATATAAATGTCAGAAATTAATGTACATGTAGTTATATACACAAATGTGCATACTATCTTTTCAGGCATGTTGACAGAGGAAAATTTACAGTGATTCAGATTACTAAAAGGAATTTATGTTGCATCTGTTAAAACATACTCCAGCCCTTACCCCATGCATTTCTAGATTTGTATGCAAAGTGTAATATTGACAAAGAAATATATACATGGAATATTATTAAAAAGATAGATCTAAGTGTTTTAGCTTGATTTTTTAAACTGTTTTGTTAGTAAACAAAGGTTAAAGGACACATGCGGCTTATTTTTCTAAATGTTATATTTTGACGGCCTTCTTGGATGCCCTTTTGAAAACCGGAGTTATGCTGGGTTTGCAGAGGCGGCCAACGCTGGATTTAAAAGCTTCAAACCTTCAAAAAGCTTGCAAGACAAAATATTTGGTATATTGTATCAATAACAATCACGATTCAAGAGCCTATAATGTATATGAAAATATGTATTTTTGTTCTTTTTTGCATTGTCAGTGAGACCTTACTCCATTCATATCTAGAATATATATGCATAATGTAGTTTTAACAATGGAAAACACATGAAAATAACAATAATAAGATAACTCTAAGTGTTTATAGCTCAATTTAAGCATATTTGCTTCTAAACAAAAGTCAAGGGACAAATGTGTCTCATTTTTTCAGAATTGTAAATTTTGACGGCCTTCTTGGATGACACCTTAAATACTGGAGCTATCTTGTGTTTTACAGATGTGGCAGACACTGTATTTTTATGCTACAAACCAAGAACAACTCAAACACTATGGTATATAGAATCAATAACAAATTAGATTTTAGAGCGTATTTTGTATAGGAAAATATTTACTTTTTGTTGTTTTTTCCGTGTTGGGTTGGATGTCTAAAACCTGTTTTTAAGCATAAATATTATATATAGAAACAATTTCTGTTTCTATAAGATTTTTAAAAATATTATATTTGATAGAAAAGAAGTAAAATAGCAGCCATAATTATCTGATCATAAAAAATGAACCATTAAACAAACATTCCGAGGTTAAAAACCTTGGGCACGTGCATTTGTGAATTTAAATATGATTTTAACAACTGTTTTACCTAAACTGTCAGGTTTTTTACTTAAAATAGACAAATACATTATTCTTACATGAAATGGGGCATTAAAATACCATTACAATGCAAACACATGAAAATTATGATGCATTTTGTATAGGGTTTGATTTTAAGAAATGGCAGCCATCTTGTACGCCATCTTGAATACTGGAGTTATGCAAGGTTTGCCAAGGTGGCAAACGCTGGATTTTAAAACTACGGACCAATACGAACATTTTGGTATATAGAAACAAATGTGGTACTCCATAGACCACCCCCTTGAAAGATAGCCCATGATATTTGCTCCACTAAAAAGACTTAAAATTTTGATGAAATATGATAAATAAAATTAAAACTGAGATACTTTAAAATTAAAATAAAATTAAAACTGAGATGTTTTCATGGTATAAGTACCTGGTTGTTAGTTTGGTTTTTCCCCACCTCGGTTTTTGGAGTGGGAATCTTTTTCTGATTGCGCCTTTTCCTGATCTTTGCTTACTTGTACCTTTTTTAAGAGCAGTGAATATATTAAAGAGAAATGTGATGGGCCATACCGTGATTTCGGCTACTAAAGCCTCTTCCGAGCGACCCTAATAAATATGGCAACATGATACTGTAATTCTGCAACGTTCAACAGGAAAGTCGATACGAAGACTAGTATTATCCAAACATACAAAATATATAAAACGTTGATTAGAAAATGAATGTCAACCGTTAATGAATTTCTGATTTCTCAGAATACCCTCGCTGATCTCAAAGGGCCAAAAAGAAAAATATAATCTGCACTATGGATGATGTACGGGGAGACTTTCTAGGGCTAAAGTTGCTATTCACAGAAAGTTATCTAAATTATTTAATGATTCCATTGTTGTTTAAAATTTACTTTATATATACCAGCTCAGTTTTTTAAAAAAGCGAAAACTTGTTTGGATATTAACACAGCTAAATATAAGATCGCACGTGATCAAGCACATGATATTTATGGGGCCCAACAGAAGAGCATAGTTAAAGTAGGACATGTTTGATGAAACGCCGATTTAAGGCCGTAGGACATTTTAAGGACGTTTTGATGAAACCGACTTACACATGTCTCAGAAAATGTCCTGGGACACTTATAAGATTTGTCCTAGGAACTTTTTTGATGAAACTGGCCCCCGATCAGAAATTTCAGGTTTTTAGCTCACCTGATCCGAAGGCTCACAGGTGAGCTTATAGTATACCCATGCTCCGGCGTCCGTCCGTCGTCCACAATTTCAAAGATCTTCTCCTCTGAAACCGCTTGGCCAATCAAAGCCAAACTTCATGTGGAGCATCCTTAGGAAGGGGAACGAAAGTTTATATAAATGGTCCAGGTCACATGACCAAGATGGCCGCCATGGCTATAAATAGCAAAAACCTTTAAAAATCTTCTTCTCCAGAACCAGTGAGCTAATTTCCACGAAACTTGGTATGTAAGCATCGAGGATGCTGGCCCATCATAGTTTATATAAATCATGACCCTAGGATGACGTTGACCTATTTAACGGCAAGGTCTCTTAGGTCGCCAATGCATTTGAATGGGAAAAAAGGTAAAATGCTATTTAATGGGTAAAACTTACTGGGAATAGGCAAATGGACAGAAGATTAATGTTAATGGAAAATTTTAGCCCCTGGGGGGGATTGTCTGCCCCTGGCCCGGGCTATATACATGTATATGACCATAATATTCAAACATCATCTTCTCTGAAACCGCTAGGCCAATCAAAGCCAAACTTCATGTGGAGCATCCTTGGGAAGGGGGAATGAAAGTTTATATAAATGGTCAAGGTCACATGACCAACATGGCCGCCATGGCTATAAATAGCAAAAACCTTTAAAAATCTTCTTTTCCAGAACCAGAAGGCCTATGATCTTGAAACTTGGCGTGAAGCATCTGAAAATGGAGCTCTACAAAGTTTATATAAATCATGACCCTGGGATGACCTTGACCTATTTTACGGCATGGTCAACTTAGGTCGGCCATGCATTTGAATGGGAAAAAATAAGAAAATGTCATGTAATGGCAGAAAACTTGCTAGGAATGAGCAAATGGACAGAAGATTTATGCTTATGAAAATATTTTAGTCCCATGGGTTGTCTGCCCCTGCCCCGGAGCTATATACATGTAGATGACCATAATCTTCAAACAGCTTTTTCTCAGAAACACAAATAATTTTGGTACCACATTGTTCCTAACGTTCTAACTAAGAAAATGAATACCCACACTTTCTGAAGTGAGGCACACTTAATGACGTCAAGTGAATGGAAACGTCAGAAGTAATCCAAACTCTACAGTGAAAATATCGGCTGATATCAATCACTAGTGAAAATATCAATATCAATTCTGCAGTGAAAATATTACTTTTATCCATTTTTGATATACATTAATTTCACTGCTTAGCCAATCAAAGCCAAACTTTATGTGGAGCATCCTTAAGAAGGGGAAATGAAAGTTTATATAAATGGTCAAGGTCGCATGACCAAGATGGCCACCATGGCTATAAATAGCAATTTTTTTTAAAAAATCTTCATCTTCAGAACCAGAAGGCCTATGAGTTTGAAACTTGGCATGAAGCATTAAGGAACGGAGGTCTACAAAATTTGTATGAATCATGACACTGGGATGACCTTGACCTATTTCACGGCAAGGTCAACTAATATCGCCCATGCATTTGAATGGAGAAAATTGTTAAAATGTCATCTGAAGGACAAAACTTGCATTTAATTGGCAAATAGACTGAATTTTTATGATTTGAAAAAGACATAAGGTATATATTACAGGAAAGGGTCAATGATCCTTGACTTTGCATTTTGATAGCCAGTAAATATGATAATAGCCATTTAGACTTTTGAAAATATGGTGCTTTATTGTTTATAAAGGATAAAAATTAAAACTGAGATCCTTTAAGAGCAGTGAACACATTAATGAGAAAGAGGATGGGCCATACCGCGGTTTCGACTATTGAAGTCTCGTCAGTGACCCTTTTGATTTTGGCAATAATGATTTTTTTAACTTCCAACAGGGCAGTCGATACAAAGACTAGTATTATCTAAATGGGAACAAATTCATTAAAAATTGGCTAGAAAATGAATCTTAACCGATGATAAATTTCTAATTTCTCAGAATATCCTCGCTGATCTCAAAGGACCAAGAAAGAAATATAACCTGCACTATGGCTGACGTACGGGGAGACCTGACTCCAAGCTGCTACATGAAAGTGGGATTAATAAGAGAAGAAAGCTATCTATGCTTTTACATGCTGGCACAATTTATTCACATTAACAAATACATCATAATATAACTAGAAATATACAATAACATTTTATACACATTCGAACAAAGATTGCATACATGTACTCATACCAAATAAAAATATTTATTATGCGAAGCAAACACATAAGATACAATCACTACCCAGTGTCAGCAGGGAAGACAAACATTACGAAAGCCCATGTAATATGTATACAGAGTTTTCTTAATTTGTAAAAATTGAAAATTTTCAGTAGAACATTTTTTATCTTTTTTTCATTGTTTTGCTCAAAACAAAGATTGTGGGTACAAGTTAGAACCTCCTAACCGAGGCGGTTCTAACGAGTACCATTAATGTATGTTTTGGATCAAAAATAAGAAAAAAATAGGTATACCCCTGTAAACCCCAGTTTTACTTCATAAAAGTGGAGGTTCAAGGAGGTATACTTTTCATGGACATGTTTTCCTGATGAGCAATGTAAATCATCCAGTAAGTTGACATGTGAATATATTCACAAGACTTGCTGACGGCATGCTCCTATCATCATAGAAACTGACATAGCAACTATAAGGGACAATCTTAAACCTGTGTAAATTTTAGTAAAATGGCATTGTATCTTTGTTTTTTATTGACAAATTTTACAAAGCGGCCCCCGTGGTTGAGCGGTTAAGAGCGCTGTTTCTTAATCACTCGATCATCTCACCGCTGTGTCTGGTGTGGGTTCGAGCCCTACTCTGGCCACATGTGAGACAAGCCAAGTTTTGCTTGCGGGTGTGTCAGGTGGTTTTTCTCAGGGTTCTCCCGTTTTCGCCCACCTACTGATTGACCCGTCTCATATGAGCTGAAATAATCTTGAAAGGGACGTAAAACTGAATTAAAAAAAAAAATACAAAGTTTTTGCTCAACCCAAGGATTTCTATTAAAATCAGCAGCATTACACTGGAATTCATATTACCATATATAATATGCATAATTATTCCAAACAGAATTTCAAAGGATGTGAAAGCTCCTTTACCAGAATTGAAATTGAAGACATTCTATTTTCTCTCTCATGGTCATATCTCACTTATAGTTATTATTACATGTGACAAGGGGCCTGGATAGCGTAGTGGATAATGCACTTGCTTGTCACCGCTGCGGTCCAGGTTCAAATCAAGGTCTAAGCATGTGACAGAGTAGTGGTAGCCCATCCAAGGTCGGTGGTTTCCCCCAGGTTCTCAGGTTTCCTCCACCAGGTTTGACCACATAACACAAACATCCGTACCTCTGAGAATATGTGTATGAGCTTTCTGAGTAATAAAAGCAAAATAAATAAATTTTAAACTTCAGTGAGTCAGTTCGCTTACTCAGAAAAAAAATAATCAATTTTGACTGCCAAATCATATCAGTATACATGAAGTTGGTACATCTCGTATATCTAAACTTGAATAAAACATACATTTAAGGCATAAAACATGTCTTCATATTCAAAATCTGCATACAGGCAGGATAAACACGTGATTCAACATGGTACTATGACAAGGAAATTATTATAACAAGAAAGTTCCCACCCAAAATTATTGATCTGATAGTTTTATTATCAGTTACAGCCTTGGGTAATTCTCAAGAAATTACATTTAAAAGTTATGAAATTTTTGTATTATTTCCTCAAGTTAATAAATTAAAATTTAACACATATGAGGAAACAAAACAAAATCATAGGGTATTTAAACTAGTAAAACTAAAATGTAAACCAGAGGACCAATGGTCCTGTAAACGCTCACCTGAGACCTGAGATATATACATGTACCAATAAACTTGTTAGACTAGAATGGTACAATGCATGTATATAACCCTAGGGCAGGGTCAGAATAACTCCTGGAGTCAATGTCTTTTTCAAATCATAAAAATTCAGTCCATTTGCCAGTTACATGTAACTGCAAGTTTTGTCCTTCAAATGACATCTTAACAATTTTCTCCATTCAAATGCATGGGTGATCTAAGTTGACCTTGTCGTGAAATAGGTCAAGGTCATCCAAGTGTCATGATTTATACAAATTTTGTAGACCTTTTTCCTTAAGGCTTCATGCCAAGTTTCAAAATCATAGGCCTTCTGGTCCTGAAGAAGAAGATTTTTAAAAATTGTTGATATTTATAGCCATGGTGGCCATCTTGGTCATGTGACCTTGACCATTTATATAAACTTTCATTTCCTCTTCCTAAGGATGCTCCACATAAAGTTTGGCTTTGATTGGCTAAGCAGTTTCTGAGAAAAAGCTGTTTGAATATTATGGTCATACACATGTATATAGCTCCGGGGCAGGGGCAGACAACCCCTGGGCCTAAAATATTCTCATAAGCATAAATCTTCTGTCCATTTGCTCATTCCTAGCAAGTTTTCTGTCATTACATGACATTTTCCTATTTTTTCCCATTCAAATGCATGGGCGACCTAACTTGACCTTGCCCTAAAATAGGTCAAGGTCATCCCAGGGTCATGATTTATATAACCTTTGTAGAGCTCCATTCCCAGATGCTTCATACCAAGTTTAAAAATCATAGGCCTGCCGGTTCTGAAGAAGATTTTTAAACGTTTTTGCTATTTATAGCCATGGCGGTCATCTTGGTCATGTGACCTTGACCATTTATACAAACTTTCATTCCCTCTTCCTAAGGATGCTCCACAAAAAGTTTGGCTTTGATTGGCCTAGCGGTTTCAGAGAAGAAGATGTTTCAATATTATGGTCATATACATGTATATAGCCCCGGGGCAGGGGCAGACAACCCCCTGGGCCCACAATATTTTCTTAAACATAAATCTTCTGTCCATTTGCTCATTTCTAGCAAGTTATCTGCCATTTAATTACATTTTCCTATTTTTTCCCATTCCAATGCCTGGGAGACCTAAGTTGACCTTGTCGTAAAATAGGTCAAGGTCATCCCAGGATCATGATTTATACAAACTTTGTAGAGCTCCATTGCCAGATGCTTCACACCAAGTTTCAAAATCATAGGCCTTCTAGTTCTGAAGAAGAAGATTTTTAAACGTTTTTGCTATTTATAGCCATGGCTGCCATCTTGGTCATGTGACCTTGACCATTTATACAAACTTTCATTCCCCCTTCCCAAGGATGTTCCACATGAAGTTTGGCTTTGATTGGCCTAGCGGTTTCAGAGAAGAAGATGTTTGAATATTATGGTCATACACATGTATATAGCCCGGGCCAGGGGCAGACAACCCCCAAGGGGCTAAAATTTTCCATTAACATTAATCTTCTGTCCATTTGCCTATTCCCAGTAAGTTTTACCCATTAAATAGCATTTTACCATTTTTTTCCCATTCAAATGCATTGGCGACCTAAGTTGACCTTGCCGTAAAAATGGTCAAGGTCATCCTAGGGTCAAGATTTATATAAACTATGATGGGCCTGCTTCCCCAATGCTACATTCCAAGTTTCGTGGAAATCGGCCCACTGGTTCTGGAGAAGATTTTTAAAGGTTTTTGCTATTTATAGCCATGGCGGCCATGTTGGTCATGTGACCTTGACCATTTATATAAACTTTTGTTCCCCGTTCCTAAGGATGCTCAACATGAAGTTTGGCTTTGATTGGCCAAACGGTTTCAGAGGAGAAGATCTTTGAAATTGTGAAAGGATGCCGGACGCCGGACGGACGACGGAAGGACGCCGGAGCATGACCATCCTATAAGCTCACCTTGTGAGCCTACGGCTCAGATGAGCTAAAAAGTAGGAGAATAATTCTGACTTCAGATTTAAAAACATGGAATTTTATATCTATTGATTGACTGTGCAGAAATAATACCAGAGGATCATTGGTCCTGTAAACGCTCACCTGAGACCTGAGATATATACCAATAAGCTTGTTTGACTAGAATGGTAATATACATGTATATAACCCCAGGGCAGGGTCAGAGCAACCTCTGGAGTCAATTTCTTTTTTAAATCTTAAAGATTCAGTTCATTTGCCAATTTACTACAAGTTTTGCCCTTTAAATGACATTGTAACAATTTTTTCCATTCAAATGCATGGGCAACCTAAGTTGACCTTGCCGTAAAAAAGGTCAAGGTCATCCCAGGGTCATGATTTATACAAACTTTGTAGAGCTCCATTGCCTGATGCTTCATGTGAAGGTTCAAAATCATAGCCCTACTGGATCTGGAGAAGATTTTTAAAGGTTTTTGCTATTTATAGCCATGGTGGCCATCTTGGTCATTTATACAAACTTGACCATTTATACGAACTTTCATTCACTCTTCCTAAGAAAGCTCCACATAAAGTTTGGCTTTGATTGGCCAAGCGGTTTCAGAGAAGAATATGTTTGAATATTATGGTCATACACATGTATATAGCCCCGGGGCAGGGGCAGACGACCCTCTGGGCCCAAAATATTTTCATAAACATAAATCTTCTGTCCATTTGCTCATTCCTAGCAAGTTTTTTACCATTAAATTACATTTTCCTTTTTTTCCCATTCATATACATGGGCAGCCTAAGTTGACCTTGCTGTAAAAAAAGTCAAGGTCATCCCAGGGTCATGATTTATATAAACTTTGTAGAACTCCATTGCCTGATGCTTCATGCCAAGTTTCAAAATCATAGGCCTTCTGGTTCTGGAGAAGAAGATTTTTAAAGGTTTTTGCTATTTATAGCCACTGTGGCCATCTTGGTCATGTGACCTTGACCATTTATACAAACTTTCATTCACTCTTTCAAAGAATGCTGCATATAAAGTTTGGCTTTGATTGGCCAAGCGGTTTCAGAGAAGAAGATGTTTGAATATTATGGTCATACACATGTATATAGCCCCAGGGCAGAGGCAGACAACCCTCTGGACCCAAAATATTTTCATTAACATGAATATTCTGTCCATTTGTTCATTCCTAGCAAGTTTTTTGCCATTTTCCTATTTTTAGCTCACCTGAGCCGAAGGCTCATGGGGAGCTTATAGTATGGTAGTCGAGCCGGCGTCCGTCTGTTCACATTTTCAAAGATCTTCTTCTCTGAAACCGCTTGGCCGATCAAAGCCAAATTTTATGTGGAGCATCCATGGGTAGGGGGAACGAAAGTTTGTGTTTTTTATTTTGATCGGATAAGAACTCTGGTTGCTATGGCAACTTGAAGTTTCCATTGACTTGTATGGAGAAAAAGTGGAAATTGGCATTTTCCGTTGTTGGGCTGGAGATATTTGAATTTTGTTTTTACATAAATGTTTATTGAGTAGTCGGCAACTTTTGTAAAAATCACTGTATTTGTTTTGTTGCTAGAGCAACATAAAGGGTAAATTTTCGAAAAAAATATTCAAAAATCTTCTTCTCAGAAGCCGTATGGGGGATGAAGCTGAAAGTTAGCATACATGCTTATGACATTAGCCTGTACAAAGTTTGTGTTTTTTATTGCCTTTGTCCAACTATTTTGGTTGCTATGGTAACTTGAAGTAAGGCAAAAAGTGGAAATTTGGAATTTCTGCCATTTCATTGAGGATATTGAAATTTTGTTTTTACATAAATGTTTATTGAGTAGTCCTCCCCGTTTTAGGCAACTTTTGTCAAAATCGCTTTATTCGTTTGGTTGCTATAGCAACGTAAAGGGTAAATTTTCGAAAAAATATTCAAAAACTTTCTTCTCAGAAGCTGTAAGGCGGATGAAGCTGAAACCTTGCATACATGCTTATGATATTAGCCTCTACAAAGTTTGTGTTTTTTTATTGTCCTTGTCCCACTACTTTGGTTGCTATGGCAACTTAAAGTTTCCATTGACTTAAAATTACGACAAAAAGCGGAAAATTGCAATTTTTTTGAAAACTATTGCACCCTGAGACCTGAAAAGTGGTAGATGCAAACAACTAATGGAGTAGATGAAGGTATGTGATTAATTTAGGCCAAGGTCATCTCTTGACCTTGAAGGGTCTGTCGTCCATACACACTTTTCAAAGATCTTCTTCTCTGAAACCGCTTGGCCAACCAAAGTGAAATTTTATGTGGAGCATCCTTGGGTAGTGGGGATGAAAACTAGATCGCAAAATCTGGGTCACATGACCAAGATGGCCGCCACGCCCATACATGGTAAAAACCACTCAAAAATCTTCTTCTCCAGGACGAGCAGGCCGATTTTCACGAAACTTGGTATGTAGCATTTGGGACTCTAGCCCATTGTAGTTTGATCAAATAATGACCCTAGGATGACCTTGACCTATTTTACGTCAAGGTCAATTTTGGAAACATAGGCTTTTACATGGGAAAAAGTGAAAAATATGGATTTTTGAAAACTATTGCAGCCTGACACCTGAAAAGTGGTAGATGCAAAACAACTAATGAAAGTATGTGATTAATTTAGGTCAAGGTCATCTCTTGACCTTGGCCGATCTAATGTCTACACACACTTTTCAAAGATCTTCTTCTCTGAAACCGCATGGCCAATCAAAGTGAAATTTTATGTGGAGCATCCCTGGGTAGGGGTAACGAAAGTTTGATCCCGAATGCTAGGTCACATGACCAAGATGGCCGCCGCGCCCATATATGGTAAAAACCACTCAAAAATCTTCTTCTCCAGACCCGGCAGGCCGATTTTCACAAAACTTGGTATGTAGCATTTGGGACTCCAGTCCATCATAGTTTGATAAAATGATGACCCTACGATGACCTTGACCAATTTTACGGCAAGGTCAATTTTGGTAACATAGGCTTTTACATGGGAAAAAGTGAAAACAATGGATATTTTGTAAACTAAATGCAGCCTGAGGCATGAAAAGTGGTAGATGCAAACAACTAATAGAGTAGATGAAGGTATGTGATTAATTTAGGTCAAGGTCAATTTTGGAAACATAGGCAAACATGGAAACATGGAGAAAAGTGACAACTAGGTCTCAGGTAAGCATTTACAGGACCAATGAGCCTATGGTAACTATTGCAGCCATAGACCTGAAACATTACCAAGATGGTCGTTTTTAGATTAAACATATTTTATTGTATAGATAAACAATAGGATTGGGCACAAGTTATTACAACATTAGATAGCCCTCTCCCAAATACAATGATATAACTAGCTTTTATGGCATAATGGTGAAAAGAATTAATATTAATGCAATATATGTTCCACTCATACATACATATTCTCTCGTGCTCTCATTCACACATGTGGTGCCGTTGCAACTCTATAATTTGAGTGCGTTTTGAAGTAGCGTACATGTAACTAGTCAAAGGTGCAAAAAACGCACAGTGTTGTTTTAGTCAAATCTATGTGAATCTTTGATAAATCTCAGTACCGAAAGCATTATAAATTTATTTGTTTCATTATCGAAATCTGGAGATCCAGAAGTTAACATTTTGAAATCAAGATTAAAAGCAATACTGAAGTTTAAACTTTGTAACAGTCTGTTTCTTGCTTCCATGTATTGTGGACATTCGAAAAAATAATGTTCGGCATTTTCTAAAGGAGCACTACAACTACAATAAGAGTTTGGTATGATTTTAACACTGTACAAGTCACCCCTTAAACTACTACATCTGTGTCTGATTCGAGTAAGGATAATATTATATTTTCTTTCTCCTACATTTGTGAAATTTTCGACCTGAATTTTTATTGATTTTATTGATTTTATGTGACCTTTAAATCAATTATTGAATCAATGTGTTTTGTCCATTTGTTATTTGAAGATAAGTGAGTGACCCAGATGTTTATGACTTTCAACATTAGTAAGTGGGGCATTGTCGTATAGCAGTCGAAGATCATAGTCTTGGAATATATTAGAGATCAGCATAAATTCTGTTTTCAAAGGATTAAAAAGTATTAGCCACTTATCTGCCCACTCCTTCAGTTTCTTAAGATCATTATTTAATATCATTTCAATTTTTCCTAAATTAGATGACCAATAACTGATGTATCATCCGCGTATAATCTAACATTACCTACAAGTCCGTCTGCTATATCATTTATATAAATTAAAAACAATAACAGACCCAAAACAGAACCTTGTGGGACTCCTGCATTTGTATTATGTTCATTTGATAAAACACCGTTAACAAAAACTTTCTGCCTTCTGGAATTTAAATAACTGGTTAACCATAATAAAAGATCACCACTAAGGCCATACTTTTCTAACTTATACAATAAACCCCTGTGCCAAACACGATCAAACGCCTTCGAAATGTCACAGAAAATCTGACAGTTACTTTCGTATTTTTCAAGCGATATGCAGATATTATGAATCAATTCGATTAAGTGATGAACCGTTGAATGCCCTGGCAGGAAGCCTGACTGATATTTATACAGAAGATTGTTTTCTATTATATAATTGTACATATGTTTAAATATTACTCTCTCAAATGATTTTCCAATGTTGCTAGTTAGCGATACTGGCCTATAATTACTCGGTAACGATTTATCTCCTTTTTTAAACAGTGGCATTACATGTGGCCGTCATACCCATTTAGGGTAAAAAAAAAAGAAAAAAAATCTCTTTGTCCAGTGACTGTACTTGTTGACTCTCAGGTGAGCGATCGTTGCCCTTGGGCTACTTGTTTCCCATTCAAATGCATGGGCGGCCTAAGTTGACCTTGCCGTAAAAAAGGTCAAGGTCATCCCAGGGTCATGATTTATATAAACTTTGTAGAGCTCCATCGCCTGATGCTTCATGCCAAATTTCAAAATCATAAGCCTTCTGGTTCTGGAGAAGAAGATTTTTAAAGGTTTTTGCTATTTATAGCCAAGGCGGCCATCTTGGTCATGTGACCTGGACCATTTATACAAACTTTCGTTCCCCCTTCCTATGGATGCTCCATATGAAGTTTGGCTTTGATTGGCCTAGCGGTTTCAGAGGAGATGATCTTTGAAATTGTGAACGACAGACGACGACAACGGAAGACGGACACCGGAGCATGGGTATACTATAAGCTCACCTGTGAGCCTTTGGCTCAGGTGAGATAAAAATGTGACATTATTTATAGGGGCATTGCCCCCTGCACAAACATTTGTGGAACATGATTATATTTATATATCCCCAGGTTTCTCATTGTTACAAGGACATGTGTATTATAATGTAAACCAGAGGACCAATGGTCCTGTAAACGCTCACCTGAGATCAGCTGCATATACCAATAAACATGTTTGAATATTATGGTATTTAACTCCAGTGCAGGGGCAGATGAAGCCCGTGGGCCATTTTCTTTTTTCAGAATCTTCAATATTCTGTCCATTTGCCAATTTCCTGTTGGCTTTTTCCTTCAAATGACATTTTAACAGTTTTCCCAATTCAGATGCATAGGCAACCCATGTTGACCTTGCCATAAACTTGGTCAAGGTCATCACAGGGTCACGATTTATATATACATTGGAGTACTTTAGCCATCGATGCCTCATGCCAAGTTTGCTTGAAATCAGTCTATTGGTTTCAGAGAAGATGATTTTTGATGGGTTTTTACCATATATGGGCATGGCGGCCATCTTGGTCATGTGACCTAGATTATTTATATACATATTGATTCCCCCATTCTATACTGATGCTTCACATAAAATTTGGCTTTGTTTGGCCAAGCGGTTTCAGAGGAGAAGACGTTTGAATATTATGGAAATATGCATGTATATTGCCCCCGGGTGGGGGCACATGAGCCCCTGGGGTCCAATTTTTTTCAGAATCATCAATATCCAGTCCTACTGCCCATTTCCTGCAAGACTTTCACTTTAAATGACATTTTAAAAGTTTTCCCCATTCAAATGCATTGGCAACCTATGTTGACCTTCCCGTAAAATAGATCAAGGTCATCACAGGGTCACGATTTATATATACATTGTAGTGCTTGAGCCATCGATGCTTCGTGCCAAGTTTTGTTGAAATCGGTCCATCGGTTCTGGAGAAGAAGATTTTTGAAGGGTTTTTACCATCTATGGGCATGGTGGCCATCTTGGTCATGTGACCTGGATTTCTTATATATATACACATTGGTTCCCCCTTCCTATTGATGCTTCACATAAAATTTGGCTTTGATTGGCCAAGCGGTTTCAGAGGAGATGATGTTTGATTATTATGGTAATGTACAGGTATATTGCTCCGGGGTGGGGGCACATGAGCCCCTGGGGTCAAATGTTTTTCAGAATCATCAATATTCAGTCCTACTGCCCATTTCCTGCAAGATGTTCACTTGAAATGACATTTTAAAATTTTTCCCCATTCAAATGCATTGGCGACCTATGTTGACCTTGCCATAAAATAGGTCAAGGTCATCACAGGGTCACGATTTATATACACATTGTAGTGCTTGAGCCATCCATGCTTCATGCCAAGTTTCGTTGAAATTGGTCCAATGGTTCTGGAGAAGAAGATTTTTGAAGGGTTTTTACCATATATGGGCATGGCGGCCATCTTGGTCATGTGACCTGGATCATTTATATACACATTGGTTCCCCCTTCCTATAGATGCTTCATATAAAATTTGGCTTTGATTGGCCAAGCCGTTTCAGAGAAGAAGATCTTTGAAAATGGTGGACGACGACGACGGACGGACGACGGATCATGGCCATCCTATAAGCTCACCTTGTGAGCCTAATGGCTCAGGTGAGCTAATAATAAAAGAAAGGATCATGAATGTGTGGTTGTTTATGTCGTCATTTAACAATACAAATGAGAACAAGAAGAAGAATCAAAATATCAAGAACATACTAAAGATTATTGATTAACATATTAGTATATAGTACTTATATACTACTACTGATGAGGGTTCATTACCCAAAATTGCGCAATATAGTCCATACTATCTCCCTTTGAATGTTCTTATTGCTTCCAAAGGATCAAACCTTTAAATTTTATTTGCTATTACTGCAGCTGGTGTTGTGCCGTGTGGCAGCCGTAAAAAGTCTCCCTGTACATCATCCATAGTGCAGATTATATTTTTTATTTAGGTCCTTTGAGATCAGTAAAGATATTTTGAATGTCCAAAACATTCAAGTTTAGAAACATAGTTCTAAGCAATGTTTAAAGTTTTCTGACCCTGTTTAGGAATGTGTCTTTGATTTAGACTTCTCGTGTAAATTTTCGAAATTACAGTTCAATAGTCTGGCTTTCGTCACCGGTTTTAAAAGGGCTACTGATGAGGGTTCATTACCCGAAAATGTGCAATATAGTCCATACTATCTCCCTTTGAATGTTCTTATTGCTTCCAAAAGATCAAACCTTTATATTTTATTATACAGAGAATTTGGTCTATGGCATACTGGTAACGTTTCTTTTTTCGTATAGTCTATACTGGATTTCACCTTGACCTAATACAGCTGACCTCACACTAATACTGTTGACCTCGTTCGTATCCATATGGATTGACCTGCGATCTATATGGAAATCCCTACATCTGATTGGTCAAAATACGATCCGCAAGGTCACGTGTCACGTTGAATGAGTTGAGACAAAAACAATGGCAGCGATTCAACCGATCGAGTAAAATAGTGAACAGACAAACAAAAATCATGTCAGCACCTTTGAAAAGAATGGCAGACATGGGCGCTAAGAATGGCGAAGGTATGCTTCAGGTGCTAGCGGATGATATGGACCGATATGGACATTTGACAGTTAATTAATAAAAATCTCATTAATCAAGTTATTTCGTATTGGACCAGTTACAGGTCCTCGGTCAGCTGTATTGGATCTCGGCCTTCGGCCTTGATCCAATACAGTTAACCTCGGACCTGTAACTGGTCCAATACTAAATAACTTGATTAATAACATTATAATATATATAGTATACAAATTCCCCAAAGACAAAAATACAGAATAATTTAAAACTTCATGAATATCAACATCATTCAAAACCTTGATGATAGTACGGTGTACTGTAAATCTATGTAATTTATCGTTATTTCAACAAGGGGAAACAATCAATATCACCAAACGCTGACACTTGGAGAATTAATTGGTGACATGAAATTTTTGTTACTTTCTTCATGCATGTACATGTACATTATATCTGACTGACAAAACATTCTGGTTTGTCTATGTATGAAAGTGTCACCAATTTCGGTATTGATAGGGCACTAGAAAATAGGCCATTGGAATTTTTTCTGTGACTGTCACAATTTGCTATTGTCTATCATTTAATTAGTTAAATTAGTGATTTCTTGAATTTGCAATCAAGTACACTAAAACTGCAGTATTTAAAGCCTATAGTAAGTCGTAATATGTGTGAACTTTGAGTTCTTGAGGCAGTAAATTCGCGAATATTAGTGAAGACCCAGCTTACAGTACTACTCTACAAGAAAACGTAAATAGGCAAGATGCATTACAAAAACAGCTTTTGAAATAAAAGACTAGCACATACATGTACATGTGGCTTATCTCTATATTGAGCACTATTGATCTTATATAATTATTGCACATGATTGCTTATATGAGCCACATCACGAAGACATGTAATAGCATTAATATGAAATACCTCTATCACAGGGTGGCAATAATTTTATATATTTGTAGAAACAGTTAAAAAACTGGGTACCAATTTCGCATTAAATTTCCACGCTTTGCACCACAGAAAGCCATGTACTTTGTACTATTTTGAAACTTAGAACCCAGGCGGTATAATTGTAGTAATTTCCATCTTATGATGCCATTGTATTTTTTTCACTCAAGATTCCAAGACTCAACAATTTTGTTCATATAAGAAAGAGTTCATGAAAAGTAAATACATTTTTTCCTGTGGCCGAAGCTATGGAATGTTAGCCAATATCTAGAAGTTTCTCAAAAGGTCTTCATGATTGCATAAATTCTGTCATTTTATTGCTCTTCAAAGCTATTTCTCTTTGAGAATCGCTCATCAGGCATTCTTATAACATGGCCAGTCCACCTTAGCTGTGCTAGCTTTAAGACAGTACGCATGCTTTGCATCCCTGCTTTCTTCAGGACCTCCCTGTCTGGAATCTTTGACTTTCTGGGATAAGCCCCTTCTGATCAAGATGAACATTCAGGTGGTTCAACAGAATTTTTGTCAGTAAGGCAGATGAGTAAGGCGTGGCCTGTATGGACCCCAAGGCCACGGTTGGCTGGATTTATAAAGAGGACCTCTATGCATTGCCACACACAAAATAGGAAAGCTCTGGGCCCAAATCGGAGAAGAAGATATTTTTTTATATTTTTCCCATTGAAAGCTATGGGAGCTAATGACCCCAGGGTGGAGCCATTTTTGACACCAGGGGCATGGTTGGCAGGATTTATAAAGAGGATCACTATACATTGCTTCACACAAAATATGAAAGCTCTGGGCCTCATGGTTTCAGAGAAGAAGATTTTTTTATATTCTTTCAATGACGCCCCTGCGACGGTGCCTGTATGGACCCCAGAGGCATGGTTGGCAGAAGTTATACAGAGGACCACTATACATTGCTACACATAACATATGAAAGCTCTGGTTCTTGTGGTTTCGGAGAAGAAGATATTTTTTATGTTTTTCGCATTGTTAGTCTATGGGAGCTAATAACCCCCCGGGTTGGGCCATTTTTCACCCCAGGGGCATGGTTGGCAGGATTTATAAAGAGGACCACTATACATTGCTACAGATTTATAAAGAGGACCACTATACATTGCTACACACAAAATATGAAAGCTCTGGGCCTTGTACTTTCGGAGAAGATTTTTTTATGTTTTTCCCATTGTAAGTCATAGACTCATAGCATCAGGCAATGGAGCTCTACAAACTTTGTAGAGCTCCAGTGCCTGATGCTTCATGCCAAGTTTCAAAATCATAGGCCTTCTGGTTCTGGAGAAGAAGATTTTTAAAGGTTTTGCTATTTATGGCCATGGCGGCCATCTTGGTCATGTGACCTGGACCATTTATACAAACTTTCGTTCCCCCTTCCTAAGGATGTTCCACATGAAGTTTGGCTTTGATTGGCCAAGTGGTTTCAGAGGAGAAGATGTTTGAAAAGTGTGAACGACGACAACGATGACAACGATGACGACGATGGACGATGAAGCATGGGTATACTATAAGCTCACCTGTGAGCCTTCGGCTCAGGTGAGCTAAAAACGTCATACATTCCTGACAAGATGTTTCATATGTAAAAATGGATCATGCCAGCATGCCCATGTAATTCAGATCCCTTTACTGCCAGTTACAACCCACTTTTATATACTGTAACTGGGCTAACTTTTGTCTTATCTTCAAAGTATTTTCACATTATACAACATTGCAGTGCTTGGTAGAATACCCTAAAAAACCAAATAGGCAATACCCTAAAAAACCAAATAGGCAATAGTCCATAAAATTTGATAAATTTTGTTGTTGTTGGTTTGGTTTTGTTTTATTTTAAATTATTTATTTTTATTTCATTTATTTATTTATTTATTTTTTTTTTAGAAAAAGCAATTTAGCATATGAAAATGGCCATTTTCACACCAGTTTAAGTTAAAAGACATTGCATGTGTACAATAAATGCACATATGAAATATGGGAGATGTCTTGGCCGGTCACCCAATGAATTGGTCAGTATCTGCTCAGTAGTACAGTATTGTGGATCATTTCTTTGTCAAGGCTACACCAAGTCCCACTAAACCACCTATAGCCAGGGCAGCACCACCTACTATTGCCATACCAACTAATCCATCTGAAACGAAATATACAAGTGATTTTTTTTTTTTTTTGAGCGAGTGAAATAGAAATTGTTTGCATTTTACAAGAGAAACAAACTGATGTCATATTGCTGACATTACGAAAACATGCCCATGCAATATAGTGATTTTTAAAGTTGTAAAAAATGAAAATTTTCAGTTGAAAAATTTTGATATTTTTCTTATTTTTGCTCAAAACATAGATTGTGGGTACACGTTAGAACTGCCTCTAAAGAGTACCCACAACCTATGTTTTGGAGGAAAATAGGTCTACCCCTGTAAACCCCAGTTTTACTATATAAACGTGGGGTATGGGGGGTATACATTTCATGGATAAGTTTTCCTGATAATATATTGAATATACATGTATATGATCAAAGGGACATAACTCAATTTTTGAATATCAACAATACATGGAATCAATTGCAGTCTCACTTTTCAATTCCTCCATCTTATAAAAGCAAAGTTCCATAAAAGGCATGATAAGTGACATTAAAAAACTCACACTCTTAACCTTGCCACAAGTCTCTAAAATATCTAAATGTCAACAACAAACATTGAATTTTAATTACTTATGCTGTTCAAGATATTTGGCTTTCCATTCATGTTTCATGATGAGCATGATATAAAAACAACTGCATAAACTTTTTCTGAATATTACTAGAAAGACTATCTTTGATTGTTTAACATTACCTTTCTGCATTTTATTCTTGATATATCTTTCTAATTCCTTAGCTTGGTGATTTGCTGGCTCTATCTTTAGAATGGCTTTTGTGTATTTAAGGGCATCTTCATACTCCTGTGAAAATAATCATAGAAAAAAAAACATACAAAACTAGCAAATTGTTTCAAACTATCCATTCAATTATCAAACTTCTTCAAAGCAACAATTATTTTACATCATTTAATATTCCTCCAGTAACTCTAAAAGAGTTAAAAACGTGTATTTCTTCTACCACCGAGACTATACTCCAGAATAAATAGGAAAAGCAAAATTATTGATAAGCTACTGCAATAAAGCTACTACAAATTATATAAATTTTCACATGCTACGAGTATGTTAGCTGTTTTATTTAACTTATTATTTTTAAAAACGTTAATTTGTCCGATAATTCCTGAGCCTGTCTGATAAATACCCTGTTTGGGTCCCTTTAAACAAACTAGCACCATCTATTACATTAGGATAACATGTACGTGTAATATATACCCCCTTATACCCCACTTTTATATAGCAAAACTGGGGAATGCAGGGGTATACCTATTTTTCTTATTTTTGTTCCAAAACATAGATTGTGGGTATTCGTTAGAACCATGGCCTCGTGTACCTACAATCTATGTTTTGAGCAAAAATAAGAACCAGAGGACCAATGGTCCTGTAAACGCTCACCTGAGATCTGTTAAATATACCAATAAACATACATGTTTGAATATTATGGGAAATAGCCCCAGTAAAGCCCTGGGGCCATTTTTTTTCATAATAATCAATATCCTGACAATTTGCCAATTTCCTGCTTGTCTTTCCCTTCAACTGACATTTCAACAGGTTTACCCATTCAAAGGCATAGGCGACCTATGTTGAACTTGTCGTAAAATAGGTCAAGGTCACCACAGGGTCATGATTTATTTATACACATTGTAGCACTTTGGCCATCGATGCTTCATGCCAAGTTTCTTTGAAATTGGTCCACCGGTTCCGGAGAAGAAGATTTGATTTTTGAAGGGTTTTTACCATATATGGGCATGGCAGCCATCTTGGTCATGTGACCTGGAATATTTATATACACATTGGATATCCCATTCTATAGATGCTTCACATAAAATTTGGCTTTGATTGGCCGAGTAGTTTCACAGGAGAAGATGCTTGAATATTATGGAAATATACATGTATACTGCCCCGGGCCTGGAGCATATGAGCTCCTGGGGACCAATTTTTTCCAGAATCATTAATATTCAGTCCCACTGCACATTTCCTGCAAGACATTCACTTTAAGGATGTTCGCTGACAACATTTGACATTTCGGAACTTCCGGTTTTTATTTTGTTGAATATCTCGTAAATGGTTGCAGATATTTTCCTAATATTTTATATTTGAATGCATATTGATGATATGCATTGAACGAGCCATGAAAATTGTCAATCTAAGGAACTTCATTTTTTCACCCCATTTTCTGCAACTTTGTAGAAAATTCTAAGTGTCAGCAAAATTTAGGGGGTAGGGTAGATTGAACTTGAATATTACACAACTTCAAATTACTTGCACTGATTTGATGTTTATTTTAGCTGAAGTAGATATATACAAGGTCTTCTGTATCAGTATTTCTTTCTTCGGTGTGCAAGTTTTAAGATTTTGGGTGGTTTATTGAAAAGGGTTGTAAGAAATAAAACAGCCGAAAAAAGGCTTAAAATGGCGATTTTCAAGTTGTTGGTTCTCTCATATGCACAATACCCTATATTTTTCATTCTTTTATTCGAATAACATGAACAAGTTAAATGCTGTGTGAAAATACAAGAAAAAAATTGAATCTACAAATATGGATTTGACACATTTATAAATATTGAATTTTTTCCGACTTTTCAAGATAGGGGGTAGGGTTGTTAAATGAGTCGAAAAAAATTGTCACCAACTTCAAGATGAAAATTCATACATGTTTTAGGTCCAAAATAGTCAGCGTTACATAAACAAAATGACTTTTGAAAGCATTCGTCAAGTATTGTTTGTCCACGAAGGTATATGTGAAAGTTATTTTTTCTAATTTTCAAGCATGCTGTTCAGAGGTCTCATTCAGTGCTCTGTAGCTTGAAAAAATGCACACTACCCTATATCTATTTTGTTTTCATATGTCTTATTTTATCTTTTGGAATCTAAAAAGTGTGGTTAGAAAAAAAGTTTTAATACTTTTTCATTGGCAGCGAACATCCTTAAATGACATTTTAAAAGTTTTCCCCATTCAAATGCATTGGCGACCTATGTTGACCTTGCAAGGTCAAGGTCATTGCAGGGTCATGATTTATATATACATTGTAGTACTTCAGTCATCGATACTCCATGCCAAGTGTCTTTAAAATCGATCCACCGGTTCCGAAGAAGAAGATTTTTGAAGGGTTTTTACCATATATGAGCATGGCGGCCATCTTGGTCAAGTGACCTAAATTATTTATACTAGTAAATTTTACCCGTCGAAAAGGACCTGGGAGAAGAAGGGGAACAAACAGAAAAAAAACCCATAAATTTGACCTTTGACCTCGATGACCTTTGACCCAATTGGACCCATAAATCTTAATCAGGGATCAACCTGTATACACTCACCAAGTTTCATCCAAATCGGACGAAGGACTGCGGAGATACAGAAATTTGACATTTGACCTCGATGACCTTGACCATTAAAAAGTGAACCCCTCGAGCTAATATCCGGGGCCGCCCTCCACCTTCCCACCAAGTTTGGTGAAGATCGGCCAAAGGACCTGGGAGAAGTAGGGGAACAAACAGGAAAAAAAAAAACATAAATTTGACCTTTGACCTCGATGACCTTGACCTTTCAAAAATGAACCCCTCAAGCTAATATCCGGGCCCACCCTCCACCTTCCCTTCAATTTTGGTGAAGATCGGCCCAAGGACCTGGGAGAAACAAACGGAAAAAAACCCATAAATTTGACCTTTGATCTCGATGACCTTTGACCCAATTGGACCCATAAATCTTAATCAGGGATCAACCTGTATACACTCACAAAGTTTCATGCAAATCGGACCAAGGACTGTCAAGATACAGAAATTTGACCTTTGACCTCGATGACCTTGACCTTTAAAAAATGAAGCCCTCGAGCTAATATCCGGGGCCGCCCTCAACCTTCCCACCAAGTTTGGTGAAGATCGGCCCAAGGACCTGGGAGGAACAAACAGAATTTGACCTTTGATCTGGATGACCTTTGACCCAATTGGACCCATAAATCTTAATCAGGGATCAACCTGTATACACTCACCAAGTTTCATGCAAATCGGACCAAGGACTGCCGAGATACAGAAATTTGACCTATGACCTCGATGACCTTGACCTTTAAAAAATGAACCCCTCGAGCTAATATCCGGGGCCGCCCTCAACCTTGCCACCAAGTTTGGTGAAGATCGGCCCAAGGACCTGAGAGAAGTAGGGGAACAAACAGAAAAAAAACATGACCAACAGAAAAAAACAACATAAATTTGACCTTTGACCTCGATTACCTTTGACCCAGTTGGACCCATAAATCTTAATCGGGAATCAACCTGTATACACTCACCAAGTTTCATGCAAATCGGACCAAGGACTGCCGAGATACAGAAATTTGACCTTTGACCTTGATGACCTTGACCTTTAAAAAATAAACCCCTCGAGCTAATATCCGGGGCCGCCCTCAACCTTCCCACCAAGTTTGGTGAAGATCGGCCCAAGGACCTGGGAGAAGTAGGGGAACAGACAGAAAAAAAACAACATAAATTTGACCTTTGACCTCGATGACCTTGACCTTTCAAAAAATGAACCCCTCAAGCTAATATCCGGGGCCACCCTCCACCTTCCCTCCAAGTTTGGTGAAGATCGGCCCAAGGACCTGGGAGGAGTAGGGGAACAAACAAACAAACAAACAAACAGACAAACGTTGCTCAAATTATAGTATGATACACATTGATTCCCCTTTCCTATAGATGCTTCAGTTTTATTTTTATTTGCTATTACTGCAGCTGGTGTTGTGCCGTGTGGCGGCCCTAAAAAGTCTCCCCGTACATCATCCATAGTGCAGATTATATTTTCTTTTTGGGAGATCAGCGAGGGTATTCTGAGAAATCAGATTTTTTTTTTATTGGTTTAGCTTCGTTTTCTAACCAATGTTTAATATATTTAGCCCCCTTTGGATTATTACATTCTTTGTATCGACTATCCTGTTGAAAGTTGCAAAATTTGGCTCCATGTTGCCAAATCTATAGGGTCACTGAAGAGGCTTAAGTAGCCGAAACCGCGGTATGGCCCATCCCCTTTCTCATTAATACGTTCACTGCTCTCAAAGGATATCAGTTTTATTTTTATTCATATAAAATTTAGCTTTGATTGGCCAAGCAGTTTCAGAGAAGAAGATGTTTGAATATTATGGTAATATACATGTATGTTGCCCGGGGACGGAGGCATATGAGCCCCTGGGGTCCAATTTTTTTCAGAATCATTAATATTCAGTCCTATTGCTCATTTCCCCTAAGTTTTTCCCTTTAAATGACATTTTAACAGTTTTTCCCCATTCAAATGCATAGGCGACCTATGTTGGCCTTGCTGTAAAATAGGTCAAGGTCATCACAGGGTCATGATTTACATATACATTGTAGTGCTTGAGTCACTGATACTTTATGCCAAGTTTTGTTGAAACCGGTTCCGGAGAAGAAGATTTTTGAAGGGTTTTTACCATATATGGGCATGGCGGCCATCTTGGTCATGTGACCTGAATTATTTATAGATACATTGGTTCCCCCTTCCCATAGATACTTCATATAAAATTTGGCTTTGATTGGCCAAGGGGTTTCAGAGGAGAAGATCTTTGAAAAGTGTGGACGACGACGGACGGACGGCGGATAGATGCCGGGTACCTACCTATCCTATAAGCTCAATTGTGAGCCTTTGGCTCAGGTGAGCTTAAACAAGTAGCCCAAGGGCAACGATCACTCACCTGAGAGTCAACAAGTACAGTCACTGGACAAAGAGAATTTTTTTTTTTTTTTACCCTAAATGGGTATGACGGCCATCTTTGTAATGTTTCAGGTCTATGGCTGCAATAGTTACCATAGGCTCATTGGTCCTGTAAACGCTTACCTGAGACGTAGTTGTCACTTTTCTCCATGTTTCCATGTTTGCCTATGTTTCCAAAAATGACCTTGACCTAAATTAATCGCATACCTTCATCTGCTCTATTAGTTGTTTGCATCTACATGTACCACTTTTCAGGTCTCAGGCTGCATTTAGTTTTCAAAATATCCATTGTTTTCACTTTTTCCCATGTAAAAGCCTATGTTTCCAAAATTTACCTTGCTGTCAAATAGGTCAAGGTCATCCTAGGGTCATCATTTTATCAAACTATGATGGACTGGAGTCCCAAATGCTACATACCAAGTTTCGTAAAAATCGGCCTGCCGGTTCTGGAGAAGAAGATTTTTGAGTGGTTTTTACCATATATGGGCGCGGCGGCCATCTTGGTCATGTGACCTAGATTTCGGGATCAAACTTTTTGTTACCCCTACCCAGGGATGCTCCACATAAAATTTCAGTTTGATTGGCCATGCGGTTTCAGAGAAGAAGATCTTTGAAAAGTTTGTATAGACAACAGATTGGCCAAGGTCAAGAGATGACCTTGACCTAAATTAATCACATACTTTCATTAGTTGTTTTGCATCTACCACTTTTCAGGTCTCAGGCTGCAATAGTTTTCAAAAAATCCATATTTTTCACTTTTTCCCATGTAAAAGCCTATGTTTCCAAAATTGACCTTGATGTAAAATAGGTCATGGTCATCCTAGGGTCATTATTTGATCAAACTACGATGGGCTAGAGTCCCAAATGCTACATACCAAGTTTCGTGAAAATCGGCCTGCCCGTCCTGGAGAAGAAGATTTTTGAGTGGTTTTTACCATGTATGGGCGTGGCGGCCATCTTGGTCATGTGACCCAGATTTTGCGATCAAATTTTCGTCCCCACTACCCAGGGATGCTCCACATAAAATTTCACTTTGACTGGCCAAGCGGTTTTAGAGAAGAAGATCTTTGAAAAGTGTGTATGGATGACAGACCCTTTAACCTTGGCCTAAATAAATCACATACCTTCATATACTCCATTAGTTGTTTGCATCTACCACTGGCTGCAATTGTTTTCAAAAAATTGCAATTTTCTGCTTTTCTTCTTAATTTTAAGTCAATGGAAACTTTAAGTTGCCATAGCAACCAAACTATTTACCAAAGTAGTGGGACAAGGACAATAAAAAACACAAACTTTGTAGAGGCTAATATCATAAGCATGTATGCAAAGTTTCAGCTTCATCCACCTTACAGCTTCTGAGAAGAAAATTTTTTAACATTTTTTTGAAAATTTACCCTTTACGTTGCTATAGCAACCAAACGAATAAAGCGATTTTGACAAAAGTTGCCTAAAACGGGGAGGACTACTCAATAAACATTTATGTAAAAACAAAATTTCAATATCCTCGATGAAATGGCAGAAATTACAAATTTCCACTTTTTGCCTTGTAAGGCAATGGAAACTTCAAGTTACCATAGCAACCAAAATAATTGGACAAACACAATAAAAAACACAAACTTTGTACAGGCTAATGTCATAAGCATGTATGCTAACTTTTAGCTTCATCCCCCATAGGGCTTCTGAGAAGAAGATTTTTTAATATTTTTTTCGAAAATTTACCCTTTATGTTGCTATAGCAACAAAACAAATACAGTGATTTTTACAAAAGTTGCCTTAAACATAAAGGACTACTCAATAAACATTTATGTAAAAACAAAATTCAAATATCTCCAGCCTGACAACGGAAAATGCCAATTTCCACTTTTTCTCCATACAACTCAATGGAAACTTCAAGTTGCCATAGCAACCAGAGTTCTTATCCGATCGAAATAAAAAACACAAATATTCGTTCCCCCTACCTGTAGATGCTATATGTGAAATATGAAAAGATTCGGCCTGGCAGCTTCAGAGGAGAAGTCGTTTGAAAATGTTGACGACAACAGACGACGAACTGACGCCGGCTCGACTACTATTCTATAAGCTCACCTTGTGAGACTTCGGCTCAGGTGAGCTAAATATAAAAAAAAAAATTCTACTTAAAATTTTCAATTTTTACAACTTGGGAAAAATCAGTATATTGCATGGGCATGTTTTTGTGAGTGCCAGGAGAAGGAAACTCATGTATAGTTTGCGGCTTTCTTCAGCTGTTGGCAACACTTACAGTATTTCGAAGATTGTTTATTGCATGATAATAGACTAATACCCTGATTGATGATACATTTCATTTAAATGTGACTGCATGGAAAATCCTCTATATAAATGTTCAATGAAAAGAATTACCTTTATTTTAGTATAACCTATAGCCATGTAAAATAAATGGTCTCTTCTTGCACTGTCATCACTTGTTCTTCGAAATAAATCTGTAAATTCAAACCAAATAAAAATACAACTTTATCAATCATGTTTACTGGCTTCCTCCTGTATCGCGGCCCTTATTTGTGTACAGGGAAAAGCAATCACACATGTACAATACTTGAAATTTATTCTACCTCAACAACATCCTTCCACTGCATCCCTCTTATGATAACAAGAAAAAGTATAGCATGTAGTTTACATGTTATACAAGGCGTTGCTAAAAGTTAAACATCCAGGAAAAGGGCAAGCTTTGCACTGGGGCTGCAATATCAGGTGTCTTGTGGCCACCCATTGGGAAGAGTACAGAAATTAATTACTAAACTATTAGCTCTCTTGTGTTTAGTATCAATAGATTGCCAATTTTCTGCAAGTTTTGACGGTCAAATGGCATTTTAACAATTTTACCAATTCAGAGATTATGTCTTTCAAGTATTTCAATCTTTAATCATTTGAGGTTACATTATAATTAAGAAATAGATCAGCTCTAGCAGTGAATTGTTGAGTAATAATTCACTGTTTGGAGGTCAGTTGTAAAGAAGATCAAATCACGAGCGCGTAGCGCGAGTGATTTATCTTCTTACAACAGACCGACAAACAGTGAATTATTACTCAACAATTCACGCACTTGAGCTGATCTATTTCGATTCTAACACACAATAAACGGAATAAATGTTGCTGAAACCGTCGATATCGTTCAGCTTTCCGCCATTGCATTGCAGATATCCCGCCAAATATTTGACTGTAATGCTGGTGTTTACACACACTTATTACGTTTGTTGTGCGCTAAAACGACGTTTCACCGTCTAACGCTGCCTAGTGGGATAGCTGACGTCACAAATGCCGCAAAGTAACGTCACGCTTATTCGCCCAGTGAAATTGTTGCACAATATAACACGTTTTTTTACCATTGGCTATATAGGCGAGGTGTGTTAGAATGTAGTTTATACAGTATCTGTATGTAAAATTGGTTTATTATACTGATGTGCTAGTCGAGCAGTGTATTTAAAGGTATTGTCATATACCAACTGAGTGTCGAGATATAAGGCAAAATCACTGAACCATGAAATTAGGTCACAGTGACCTAGGAATACTTCAGGGTCAAAGGTCTTGTCATACGCAAACATATCCTGAAAACAGTATGTTCATATACCAATTGAGTGCCGAGATATAAAGGAAAATCACTGAACCGTGAGATTAGGTCATAATGACCTACGACTACTTAAGGGTCAAAGGACTTGTCATACGCAAACATAGTGTGAAAGAAGTTTGTTCATAAACCACTTGAGTGCCGAGATATAAGGCAAAATCACTGAACTGTGAAATCAGGTCACAGTGACCTATAAGTATATTGGGGTCAAAGGTCTGGTCATACAAATTCATAATCTGAAAAAAGTATGAAAATATACTGATTGAGTGTCAAGATATAAGGCAGAATCACTGAACCATGAAATTAGGTCACAGTGACCTATAAGTATATTGGGGTCAAAGGCCTGGTCATACTCACTCATAATCTGAAAGAAGTAAAACATTATATTAATTGAGTGTCAAGATATAAGGCAGAATCACTGAACCATGGAAAGTAGGTCAACCGATCCTTACCGTCATGACACACAAGTCAGTGTCGCAAAGTCAAAAGATGAATGACCAACCATCTTCCTAAGTTGTTTCTATTAAGAAATAAAAAGAAAAAAAATCAGAGAGTTCTAGATTTTGACCTCTAGCCCCACCCCCCTAACCATGACCCAGAGGTCCGATGTCATGGAACCTAAAGTGTATGAAGTATGAACGCTTTATGATAAGTTGTTGTCAAGATATGGATTCCTTGTAAAATTTACACAACAGTACATCTATTTTTTACAGTGTTCTAGTTTTTAACCTCTAGCCCCACCCCCAGGCATGAACCCAGAGATCCGATGCCATGAAATGAAACTCGACCCTACAGGGTACCTATGGTCCGAGTATGAAAGCCCCCTGGTAAAAGGTTTTCAAGATATAGACTTCTATACGAAAGAGATTTCATGGATTCTCTTAACCATGATAATCAAGCTTTTTAATTCCACATCTAGGTACCTCGATGACCTTTTGAACATTGACAACCCTTATTTTGAAGGTATGGTCAATCAAATTTATCCACCTGAACTTCAGTTGTACAAAGCTAATATCTCAGATACCGAAACCCCATTTTTAGATCTACATCTTTCTGTTGCAAATGGATTTGTTTCTTCTAAAATTTATGATAAGCGCGATGACTTTGACTTTGATATAGTAAATTTTCCTTTTTTGGATGGTGACGTTCCTCGTCGTGCTTCTTATGGTGTATACATTTCGCAACTTATTAGGTTTGCTAGAGTCTGCAATCATGTTACAGACTTCAACGCTTGAAATAAATGTTTAACTGCAAAACTTCTCCAACAGGGCTATCGGTGTCATAAACTTCGAAAAATCTTTTCTAAATTTTATCGTAGACACTATGAATTGATTTCCAAATATAATGTTGGGTTAAAGACGCTTTTAAGTGAGGGCCTTTCGGAACCTGAATTTTATGGTGACTTGGTTTACTAATTTAAGAAACTTAAAGGAATAAATGATTTTTCATTTCAGTTCAGAAAAATCATTACACGTTACAGACGTATAGGATATAACTTGAATGTGATGCGACAGTCTGCATGCTTAGTTTTTAACCCAATCATGGTTGATAACTATGCTGCCTTCTTTAATTGCAAGCCGGTGGGTCGGGCGTCAGACTCTATGATGACTCGACTTAAAGCTATTCATTTTAGTTGGTTGGGGCCGGAGCTTCTTGTCTGTTGCTTGGCCAACCGGGTTCCAACTGGTGTTTTTCTTTTGCTCCGGAGTTAGTAGGTTATTCGGCGCCCAGGGATCTCCATAGTCGGGCAGCTTACTCAATCTGTGAGTCCTGGTATTTGATTCATCAGGATGTTTATCATGATTTATTTGTTTGTTCTTGATGATTCATTGACTAGTTAGAGATTCACCACGAGGACCGAAGAACTAACTAAATGTTATGAACCACTGCAGAAGCTGAGGGTGAGGTTAGGTACCTGTAAAACCGGTTTAAGCCCGCCAGTAACTTTGTGTTACTGATCGTTCCAAGTTGATACTTCTGTGGTGGTTCTTTTTGTTTTATGTCTTGGTGTTTAAAATTTTTTTGTGCTGTTGGTGCCTTTATGTATGTTTTCATATTTTTAGTTAAGTTAAGGTAACTCAGAGTGGCCACCTATTGGGAAAATAGCTGCTCATTCGGCTTACGATATGTTTCATGGTATAAGTACCTGATTGTTAGTTTGGTTTTTTCCCACCTCGGTTTTTGGAGTGGGAATCTTTTTCTGATTGCGCCTTTTCCTGATCTTTGCCTACTTGTACCTTTCTAGAATACTATATCACAGAAAAGCCATTATTATTAATGGTGTTCTAGATTTTAACCTCTAGCCCCATCCCCTGGCATGGACCATGGACCCAGGAAGACGATGCCATGGAATGAAAGCCGACCCTACAGGGTGTCAATGGCCCAAGTATCAATGCTTTCTGATGAGTGATTGTCAAGATATAGTCTTCTAGAAAACTTTAACACAAGAATGGCCATTTTTGAAGGTGTTCTATATTTTTACCTCCAGCCCAACCCCCTGGCCTGATGCCATGGAATGTAAGCTAACCCTACAGGGTATCTATGGTCCAAGTATGAATGCTTTCTGATGAGTGGTTGTCAAGATATGGACTTCTAGAAAACTTTAACGCAAGTGTGACGCGCACGGGCACGGGAACATGGATGACAGGGGTGACTGCAATAGCTCTATGCACTTCGTGCAGTCGAGCTAAAAATGAAATTACAGATTAACTTTCAGAGATACAATTTATTTTCTCTCTGAAACCTTTTTTGTTTTTTTGTTTTTTTTTGCACACACACACAAAATCATCTTTTTTTTTTTTTTGCACACACACACACACAAAATCAGTCTGATGAAAGGCAATAAAAGTTTTTGAGGAGGCACCATTTTGGTGAGGGTGAGTAGGTTCCGTAGGCAGAGGGCAAACAAACAAATTTTTGTTTTTGGCCTTTCATCTGGCGATTCCCTTTAACTTTCAAGCATGTTGACATAGTTATTTATTATCATACTTTTTGGTTTACATGTAACCTGTAGCCATTTTTACAAAATTGTACATCGCATACAATGATGAAAGTAATCGTCTACCTTCCATTGCATTTCGTTTCACTTTTATTGCAAATGTATATGCATTTTTTAAGAACAGGAACTGATACAAATTAATATGATTAAGCCATGTCATGAGAAAACCAACATTTGCATACATCATTATATGCAGAAAAAAAGGCACAGATCAGACTGCGAAGCTGATCAGCACCTTTGTTTTCGCTATACGGATAGTACAATCCCTCGACTTTCTAACTCCAAAATTTCCACTCTCTCGCTGTATTCTGTGGTTGTACAGTTCGGTTTGTGTTGGACCTGTTTGGAAACCACATTTTTGGTTTTCTCACAGTGCAGCTCATTTTAGTCATTTGTAGGTCATCATGTGTCCAAGAATCTGGAAAAGTTACTGAATCTTATTATTTTACCTTCCAACAATGATACCCCTTTCCTCATGTCATTCTCATTTCTACTCCTCACCAGACACCAGGCATACTCAAACTGAGCTTTCTCACTAGCCACTCCTCTCTTTGTCTGTTCATAGTACTGCAACTCAAATTTCTACAAATCAAAAGAAAATCTGGCTAATTTATGCTCTGAGAAAACTGCCATTTTCCTTTCTATAAAAACAGTACAGATGGAGCAGAATCCTAGACATTACATTGCCTGTGTAATATACAGAGATTTTTTCAGAACTTTGTAAAAATATAAAAAATTTATTAGAAAAATCTTAATGTTTCTTATATTTTTGCTCCAAACATTGATTGTGGGTACATGTTAGAAGCAGCGGGGGCGGTTCTAACGAATACCCACAATCGAAGGTTTGGATCAAAGATAAGAAAAATAGGTACATGTATACCCCTGCATACCCCAGGGCCCGAGGTTATAAAACTTTTTTCATGCTCAACTCAGCTGAGATTAAAATTTATCCTACTCATAAATGTTAAAATGCCAACAATTGTTGGCATTTTAACATTTATGAGCAGGATAAATTGCTAGTTTTTAGTTTTGAACCTTAATTTTACACAATTTTTGACTATTTTGATATTTATGAGCAGTTGAAATTTCATGCTCAGCTGAGGTGAGCTTGAAAAAAAGTGTTATAACCTCAAGGCTAGTTTTACTACAACTAGAAGGAGTTTTCAGAGGAAAACATATGTCCCCCCACCACCTCTCTGCCCCAACCCACTTTTAATTTTTTAAATTTTTACATATAACCCTGAAAAATATATACCAACAGACATTTTAAATTAAAACCAATATAAACCAACAGACTTACATTATTATTAACAGAATGATCTGAAAGCCTGGAAGTTGTAAAAAGTAATGGACCACCTCGGCCCCAACCCTAAATTTTTACAAAAATGCAATTTTGAACATAAATCAAGGGCCATAACTGTAAGGTCATTTCACGAAATGTACCCATCTACATTCCCAAACCAATCCTTGCCGGTATCAACTAATATGCAAAGTTTGAAGAAAATCGGTAAAAAACTACTCGAGTTAGAGAGCGGAAACAAAAAAAAATGCAATTTTTAACCTCAATCAAGGGCCATAACTCTAAGGTCATTTAACAAAATTTACCCATCTACTATCCCAAACCACTCCTTACCGGTATCAACTCATATGCAAAGTTTGAAGAAAATCGGTCAAAAACTACTCAAGTTAGAGAGCGGAAACGAACAAAATGCAATTTTTAACATCAATCAAGGGCCATAACTCTGAGGTTGTTTGACGAAATTTACCCATCTACAATCCCAAACCACTCCTTGTCAGTATCAACTCATATGCAAAGTTTGAAGAAAATCGGTCAAAAATTACTTGTTAGAGAGTGGAAACCAACAAACTGCAATTTTTAACAAGGGCCATAACTCTAAGGTCGTTTGACGAAATTTACCCATCTACAATCCCAAACCACTCCTTGTCGGTATCAACTCATATGCAAAGTTTGAAGAAAATCGGTCAAAAACTACTCAAGTTAGAGAGCGGAAACGAACAAAATGCAATTTTTAACCTCAATCAAGGGCCAAAACTCTAAGGTCGTTCGACGAAATTTACCCATCTACAATCCCAAACCACTCCTTGCCGGTATCAACTAATATGCAAAGTTTGAAGAAAATCGATCAAAAACTACTCAAGTTAGAGAGCAGAAACGAGTGGAGACACCTGGATTTTCAAACAGTTAATTGACCTTTGTGACCTTGAAAATTAGGTCAAGGTCACCAAAATCTAATCACTCCATTCGGCTGTCCCAATGAAGTTTCTGTGCCAGTTTGGTCTAAATCCATCCAGTGGTTCAGTAGATATCGTGCAGACAAAAAGCTACGCCGATGACGCCGACGGGATCCACACCAAAAACAATATGTCCCCACCCCTTCGGAGGGGGGGACATAAAAATATGTCAACAACCCCTTCGGAGGGGGGACATAAAATAATATTATATAAAATCAAAATAAAATGAAAGAATTACACAAAAGTACCGGAAGTGCCACTATAACCCTGAAAATAGAGATAAAATTTGTCAAGATTTCACTTTTAACATCTGTCAACCATTTTGGCAAAGGCGAAGGTCGTGTGAATTAGACTGGATCCCTTTCAATTTAATGTCTAGAGTATTTTAGGTCAATTTGTTCCAGCATCTGCTATGATACCTCGGTAACAGTAGCATACAATATTTACATTGACAACAAATGTACGGAGGACTGTATGAGTTACGAACTACAGAAATTCCAAGTCATTTCGTGCTTACAGTAAGTCAGACCATTCTATCTATCTCTATATACTGCCACACGCCCTCGCGGACATTCTAGGCAGGTTCTTACCAAGAAATTTCAAAACCTGGAGTTCGTGCTTCATTATCAGCTTATTTAGCACATTTAGTCACATGCTGTGAGCGCAATGCAAGTCAACGGAAAACATCTAATCTGAAGGGTTATTATCATCTAATTAACAATTCCTTTGAACACCATGTCGGATGTCCGGCACCGCCTCAAACAGTGAAAATGGATAAAATCACCACTTCAGTTTTATAATAGAAAATTACAGACGTAAATGTGCACTTGTCACAGCACAATGACACTTGCAATAAATTATGCATACTTGATTATCATTGAAAGTAGATATATAGCTCTACACGATAATTAAGAAATTATTACCAAACAGGTGCCAGTAATCTTGAAATCGCTGAAATAAGTAAGTTGTTTATTTCATTTGCATCATCAAATTTATTTAATTCCTAATTTACAGTAATATACATGTATAATGCCCCGGGGTTGGGGCAAATATGCCCCTGGGGTCCATTTTTTTCAGAATCATTAATAGTCAGTCCTACTGCCCATTTTCTGCAAGACTTTCACTTTAAATGACATTTTAAAGGTTTTCCCCATTCAAATGCATTGGCGACCTATGTTGACCTTGCCGTAAAATAGGTCAAGGTCATCCAAAGGTCATAATTTATAAATACATTGTAGTACTTCAGTCCCCGATGCTTCATGCCAAGTTTCGTTGAAATCGGTCCTGTGGTTCCGGAGAAGAAGAATTTTGAAGGGTTTTTACCATATATGGGCATGGCGGCCATCTTGGTCATGTGACCTGGATTATTCATAAACACATTGGTTCCCCCTTCCCATAGATGCTTCATATAAAATTTGGCTTTAATTGGCCATGCGGTTTCAGAGAAGAAGATCTTTGAAAATGGTGGACGACGACGGACGGACGACGACGGACGACGGATCATGGCCATCCTATAAGCTCACCTTGTGAGCCTAACGGCTCAGGTGAGCTAAAAATCAAGCAGGCTGGTCGATGTCGTGGCCTTTGATTACATATAGCTAAAAAAATTTAATTCTTAACACAAAGTGTTACTGACTTGCCATAAAAGAATTTAATTTAAGATTTCCTGCATTAGTTACGCATCGTTCTTTTACAGTATTTTATACATGGAAGGTTGTTCAATCTATTAATAAATTAGATCTATATAAAATAAAATTCATGATTTGCATTTCATATACCACATGTAAGAAAGAAAGAAAGAAAGAAAGAAAGAAAGAACAGTGTATAATGTAAACCACTAATTTAATCAGATTTCATTTTTAGAAAGATTAATGTGTCTTTAATTTGGAGGGCTTGGATTAAACATTGCCCATAATCTTAATAGGACAATTAATTATGATTGTCTTTTAAAGATTATTGGGCATTTTGAACACATGGGACCAATTTATCTTTCATTTTTGTGCATTTTTATCGGTCCGAGTAAAAACATTTTTTTTCAGATTTTTTTCCCTGAAAAAAGTTTGCCATCTTTTTTTTTTGTTCGATCGGTCCTTATATTCACACTCGTGTCAACATGATAATTGCCCCTGTTAATTGCCAAGTTATCAAAACAATTTTCGCCGAAAAGTGTGAAAGTTACTGAAACGTGAGGACTGGTAACCTTGAGTCTAAAATTTCCTCAGCTGTGATTATATATATATTTAATTATGGAATTATTAGTTTGTTATAAAATTACCACCCATTAGCAAATTCATTAAGATATAAGGGATCATAAGGCAAATATAATGCATCTTTTGCAAAAAAAAAAAGGCAAAAAAATCTTCGCTTTTTAACCGCACTAAAATCTCCCTATTTGAGACCCAATCTCCCTATTTCAAAACACAAATCTCCCTATATGGGCCAAAGAAGATATCACATGTATGCATATGGACAGTGTATAAAAACGTTTCATAAATTTACCCGTGAATACTATATTATAAAAATTAAAAAAAAAAAAAAAAAAAAAAAAAAAAAAAAAAAAAAAAAAAAAACATTCTTATGCACACATTGAAAGATAACCTGTAGTTATTTTCATGCTGTTATCTGCTAGCATTGAGGCCGTGTTCATCCTGGGTACTTAATTAGGTGTTAATTTATTATTGTACTTGACTTATTAAAAGGTGTTGAGGTGCCGGACATGGAACCTTTGATGTGGTGAAGCACGATCTCCATGTCTTGAAACTCCTTGTTCTTACCAACCTTACAACTCACAATATGCCTATAGGCCTATCAGATATCTACATGTGCCTACTTTCCTATCTATCTATCCATCTTCGTATACTGCCATACGCCCTCACGGACATTCTAGGCAGACCACCCAAACACCTTCATTATTAACCCCCTTATTATTATCTTAATCACCTGCTGTGACATCAAAATTTGTTGCATCTTTTCGGATTTAATTAATCGGTGCCCGGTGCCCTTATGCTGGGTTGTGCACCCGCCCCTCCCCTCCCCCCCCCCCCCCCCCCCACCACGCCCGTTTCTTTGTCACGGAACTGGACAAACTTATTTGAGCATTTAAAATTATACTTTACTTTCAAGTCGTTAGGATCAACAACTTCGTTTATTATGACCTCCATCAGCTTACTGATACGTTAAACAATGTTAAATTAAAAAATATTGTTTTGATTTTTCGACTTTTTGTTTATACAGTCTTTCAAAATTATTTCCCTTTGCAAGCTATTGTCACGAAAATCGTGTCATATGGTTTGAGGCAGAGACCTATAATTATCGTTCCCATAGACACGGCAGGGAATCACGTGACTATACAACAACAACAATGGCGGATTATGAGTAAAACTTCTTCGATACTGGTAAGGTTTTCTATGATTATTCTGGGTATACGTATCGTAGGACAACTGTCCCGTGGGGTACGCACTGGGAGTATAACGTGCCGCAGTACCCCACCCACAGGCGTTATCAAGGGTTCTAATAAATGAGCCTGCAAAATATATATCAAAATATATTTAATAAATGAAATATCCAAATGTATATGATAATGACAAAATGTGTGCTGTGCAATACAGCACCGTAATGGAATGTGTAAAGTATGTGTAACGGAATATGTATATGTCAATGTGTAGACCGCACAATGTCCACACAGTCGCCATTTTGCGGCGTGAACAATTTACCATTGAAAAATATAATTGTCAAGTATGATATTAATATTGTTTCAAAAGCCTAAAGCGAACATTACATGAATGACAAAGAATATGAGAAACCTACTGACCTGCAAAATATATATCAAAATATATTTAATAAATGAAATATCCAAATGTATATGATAATGACAAAATGTGTGCTGTGCAATACAGCACCGTAATGGAATGTGTAAAGTATGTGTATATCGAATATCGTAGGACAACTGTCCCGTGGGGTACGCACTGGGAGTATAACGTGCCGCAGTACCCCACCCACAGGCGTTATCAAGGGTTCTAATAAATGAGCCTGCAAAATATATATCAAAATATATTTAATAAATGAAATATCCAAATGTATATGATAATGACAAAATGTGTGCTGTGCAATACAGCACCGTAATGGAATGTGTAAAGTATGTGTAACGGTATATGCATATGTCTAGTACCTACAGCTACCTACCAAATGATTATTAACTACCTGTCTACTACTAACTACCGTGACACTACAAAAACTAATTCCAAAACTGGTCAACAATATACATCGGCGGACGAATAACTTGGAAGGAGTTGCTATTGCAATGAAAGATCTTAAGAAACAGCTTAAGATAAAGGCCATGGACAATAGAATGGAAATTCGTCCTATGACATACTTCCCCTCCAGGTCGAATGTCGTCCCGACATTCACCAAGGACAGCAAGCTATAATGAAAAATGAAGTATTTAATGGAAACATGAACTATAATGATGAAACAATATACATCTTTAAATTGACAGCAATCTGAAAGTCTTAACTAAGCTTGTCATTAATATTGAAGGAAATCTCCAATCACAAATCTCAGCGTTTTTCCTGATATCTGAAATGACAATATATGATTAGATCATATCCGGATATGAAGCACATCCTGATTAAATTCAGACATCTTGTAGAAAACCTGAAACAACGACAACAAGCTTGTATTATAAAGAAAACATATCTGAAAATACTGTTAGGTAGCAGATATGTCATACAAACAATCTGCAAAAAACAATATTCATTAAAGGCTGTCAAAATAAAATGAAACAAAGCACTACTAATGAGCAAAGCAATCAAATATATGAAGATGTTTGAAACCGTTGTCGGTCTGTATATCTTCATCACTCCTCTCAACCATACTGTAAAACTGAGATGAAATTAAAACATCAAATTCGAACAAGAATGATCTGTTTTCTGGCCTTCTGCAATCTGAAACAAAGACAACTATTAGACATTTCAATCCTGGTCTAGGCACTAAGACAAGCAGGTCGCTCTTTGATGAACTACCACCTCAAATTCACCACACGATCTGTAATGACAAGTGGTATCATAAATCTAGACCAAATAATGCCTTGTATCTTTCTGAAATAATATAAAGACCATAGACGCTCAGTCTTTGTCGAGACACTAATACGAGTCAGGTAGTCCCTCTTTGGTAGGCACTTCTCTCAAACTCAATACATGGAATGACCTGAAATGAAGTATTATGTCATAATTATTTTAAACATAAATAATCAAGTTTCTGGATTGCCATTCAAACGGTAGCGTTTACCATCAATCTACGATTCCGAAAATACCGCGAAACATCCAAACGGCTGATATTACCAAACGCAATGTTCGATACGATTCGATACGCGTGTTGGCGCTCAAAAGCTATCAATACACTAAATTAAGTCTAAGTGTAAGCAGGCTAGCTATCTAGCCTAGATGTCAAAATTAGTATTTTCAGGTAACAGCCAAACAGCCTACCAAACGAGACCATATCACTCCAAACGATGTCAAAACTGGTGTTATTACTGACGTGAAGGTCCAATAAAACTGTTAAAATATGCGATGAATGATTGATGAAATAATGAGTATTTACACACAGTAAGTCCATCTACCCTGCGGTGTCAAATTTTACCAAATCATGGGAGAGCTACCCTGTCTGGTAAGTATCTAGCCAACTACCCAATCAGGATCTGCCATCCAGGGCGGTTTCTTCCGTGCGCGCTGCGGTCTTCTCGGTCTACGTCCTTCGTCAGAAGAACTGCTGGTCAAAGCTGACCTAGAATGGGTTTGGTCACCCACAGACAATCTACGGGGCAGTGCAATAGGCTGACCTGGCCCTCGACGAGCTGGAATAATGTACTTCCTAGAGTCTACTGGAAGACTCTCTGCGTCAGAGCTGGCCTCATAACCGGAGAGACTATGTACTTCAGCCTCTGAACAAATTTCAGAGTCCTCATCCGAGGATAGCACAAGAGGTGGTACTCTCGGTTCGTTATCAACAATGTTTGCAATGGGAACCGGCTCATTCTGTACTTCTTCCACCGACGAATGACTAGATACACCAGACTTGTCCAAACAGGGTAGACCCATGAATGGTAAAAGCAGGTTTCTATGTAAAATCCGTGGTTTCTTTCTACTGCCTTCTTCCTGTACAACATACACTGGGATATCAGGATTTGGTCTGTCTTTCACAATGAAAGGCTTGTGTTCCCAGCGGTCGGCAAGTTTGTGTTTACCTCGAATCCCAACATTTCTGACTAACACACGATCACCAGGCTCAAGGACGGAGCTCCTGGCTTTCAAATCATAATTTGATTTGTGGTGTGCAGCACTTGTTCGGGCTTCTCTACTTGCTTTTTGATAGGCTTTTTGAAGTCGCTGCCTGAGCTTTTTCACATATTCAGTTTGTGACTTGGCTGCTAGGACATCTGGACTTAATCCGAAAAAGGCGTCGATGGCGAGACGGGGATGGCGTCCAAACATCAAAAAGAAAGGTGAGTAGCCGGTGCTGTCATGAAATGTGGAATTGTAGGCGTGCACAAGTGATGGGACGTGTGCTTTCCAGTCACTCTTCTTAGACTCGTCCAATGTTCCGAGCATCTGAAGAAGAGTTTGGTTGAATCTTTCAACCTGGCCATTTCCCATGGGATGGTAGGGTGTGGTTCTCGACTTCTCGACATCGGCGATGCTACACAGCTCCTTGATTAACTTAGACTCAAAGCATTGGCCTTGGTCGCTGTGTATGCGCGCCGGGAAACCGTAATGTACGATGAAGTTATCGAACAACACCCTAGCCGTTTCAGTTCCACCTGCCAGTAGCCACTTTTTAAGTCCAACTTTGTAAAGTATTTGGCGCCAGCTAGCAGGTGTAGTGTATCGTCGATACGGGGGATGGCATACGCATCCTTGATGGTGCGCAAATTCAGCTTTCTGTAATCGATACAGAAGCGAATTGAGCCATCCTTTTTCCGAACGATCACTACGTTGGAACTGAAAGGGCTATTCGAACTTCGAATAGCGCCTGCTTCCAGCATCTCCTTGAGGTGTTCTCTAACCTCCTGAATGAGCGCAGGTGGTATGCGGCGGTAAGGCTCTTTGAATGGTTGCTCATTCTCCAAGTGTATTTCGTGTTGTACCAAATCTGTACATCCTAAATCTGTTGGTGATTTGGAGAATACATGTTGCCATTGATTCAGAAACTGAGATGCTTGTTGCTTTTGCTCAGGTGAGAGTTTGGTGTCACTCAAGTCAACTCCATCCAAATGACTAGGCTTTTCAGTCTCAGCTCTATGTTGATTAACATGGGCTTTTACACTGTCCTTATCACCAAGAGGTAACGAACGCAGGACCTTCACTTCATGGAGGTCACAGATACTAGTCTTTGGCTGGAGTGTGACTGTCTTTGCCGACATATTACAAACTCTCACCGGCACCGGCTCTCACCGTCATAGGACGAATTTCCATTCTATTGTCCATGGCCTTTATCTTAAGCTGTTTCTTAAGATCTTTCATTGCAATAGCAACTCCTTCCAAGTTATTCGTCCGCCGATGTATATTGTTGACCAGTTTTGGAATTAGTTTTTGTAGTGTCACGGTAGTTAGTAGTAGACAGGTAGTTAATAATCATTTGGTAGGTAGCTGTAGGTACTAGACATATGCATATACCGTTACACATACTTTACACATTCCATTACGGTGCTGTATTGCACAGCACACATTTTGTCATTATCATATACATTTGGATATTTCATTTATTAATATATTTAATAAATGAAATATCCAAATGTATATGATAATGACAAAATGTGTGCTGTGCAATACAGCACCGTAATGGAATGTGTAAAGTATGTGTAACGGTATATGCATATGTCTAGTACCTACAGCTACCTACCAAATGATTATTAACTACCTGTCTACTACTAACTACCGTGACACTACAAAAACTAATTCCAAAACTGGTCAACAATATACATCGGCGGACGAATAACTTGGAAGGAGTTGCTATTGCAATGAAAGATCTTAAGAAACAGCTTAAGATAAAGGCCATGGACAATAGAATGGAAATTCGTCCTATGACATACTTCCCCTCCAGGTCGAATGTCGTCCCGACATTCACCAAGGACAGCAAGCTATAATGAAAAATGAAGTATTTAATGGAAACATGAACTATAATGATGAAACAATATACATCTTTAAATTGACAGCAATCTGAAAGTCTTAACTAAGCTTGTCATTAATATTGAAGGAAATCTCCAATCACAAATCTCAGCGTTTTTCCTGATATCTGAAATGACAATATATGATTAGATCATATCCGGATATGAAGCACATCCTGATTAAATTCAGACATCTTGTAGAAAACCTGAAACAACGACAACAAGCTTGTATTATAAAGAAAACATATCTGAAAATACTGTTAGGTAGCAGATATGTCATACAAACAATCTGCAAAAAACAATATTCATTAAAGGCTGTCAAAATAAAATGAAACAAAGCACTACTAATGAGCAAAGCAATCAAATATATGAAGATGTTTGAAACCGTTGTCGGTCTGTATATCTTCATCACTCCTCTCAACCATACTGTAAAACTGAGATGAAATTAAAACATCAAATTCGAACAAGAATGATCTGTTTTCTGGCCTTCTACAATCTGAAACAAAGACAACTATTAGACATTTCAATCCTGGTCTAGGCACTAAGACAAGCAGGTCGCTCTTTGATGAACTACCACCTCAAATTCACCACACGATCTGTAATGACAAGTGGTATCATAAATCTAGACCAAATAATGCCTTGTATCTTTCTGAAATAAAGACCACAGACGCTCAGTCTTTGTCGAGACACTAATACGAGTCAGGTAGTCCCTCTTTGGTAGGCACTTCTCTCAAACTCAATACATGGAATGACCTGAAATGAAGTATTATGTCATAATTATTTTAAACATAAATAATTAAGTTTCATTTGATTGCCATTCAAACGATAGCTCTTACCATCAATCTACGATTCCGAAAATACCGTGAAACATCCAAACGGCTGATATTTCCAAAAGCAATGTTCGATACGATTCGATACGCGTGTTGGCGCTCAAAAGCTATCAATAGACTAAATTAAGTCTAAGTGTAAGCAAGCTAGATATCTAGCCTAGATGTCGAAATTAGTATTTTCAGGTAACAGCCAAACAGCCTACCAAACGAGACCACATCACTCCAAACGATGTCAAAAACTTTTTTTCTAACTGACTTGAAGGTCCAATAAAACTGTTAAAATATGCGATGAATGATTGATGAAATAATGAGTATTTACACACTGTAAGTCCATCTACCCTGCGGTGTCAAATTTTACCAAATCATGGGAGAGCTACCCTGTCTGGTAAGTATCTAGCCAACTACCCAATCAGGATCTGCCATCCAGGGTGGTTTCTTCCGCGTACGCTGCGGCCTTCTCGGTCGACGTCCTTCGTCAGATGAACTGCTGGTCAAAGTTGACCTAGAATGCGTTTGATCACCCACAGACAATCTTCGAGGCAATGCAATGGGCTGACCTGGACCTCGACGTGCCGGAATAATGTACTTCCGTGAATCAGCTGGTAGACTCTCGGCATCCGAACTGGCCTCGTAACCAGAGAGGCTATGTGTTTCAGCCTCTGAACAAATTTCAGAGTCCTCATCAGAGGATAACACAAGAGGTGCTCTCGGTTCAGTGTCAGCATCGTTTGCTGTGGCCACCGGCTCATTCTGTTCTTCTTCCACTGACGAACGGCTAGATGCACCAGACCTGTCCAAACAGGGTAGACCCATGAATGGTAAAAGCAGGTTCCTATGTAAAATCCGTGGTTTCTTTCTACTGCCTTCTTCCTGTACAACATACACTGGGATATCAGGATTTGGTCTGTCTTTCACAATGAAAGGCTTGTGTTCCCAGCGGTCGGCGAGTTTGTGTTTACCACGAATCCCAACATTTCTGACTAACACACGATCACCAGGCTCAAGGACGGAGCTTCTGGCTTTCAAATCATAATTCGACTTGTGGTGTGCAGCACTCGTTCGGGCTTCTCTACTTGCTTTTTGATAAGCGAAGCTAAGTCGCTGTCTAAGCTTCTTCACATATTCAGTATGTGTCTTGGCTGCTAGGACATCTGGACTCAATCCGAAAAAGGCGTCGATGGCGAGACGAGGATGACGTCCAAACATCAAAAAGAAAGGAGAGTAGCCGGTGCTGTCATGAAATGTGGAATTGTAGGCGTGCACAAGTGATGGGACGTGTGCTTTCCAGTCACTCTTCTTAGACTCGTCCAATGTTCCGAGCATCTGAAGAAGAGTTTGGTTGAATCTTTCAACCTGACCATTTCCCATGGGATGGTAGGGTGTAGTTCTCGACTTCTCGACATCGGCGATGCTACACAGCTCCTTGATTAACTTAGACTCAAAGCATTGGCCTTGGTCGCTGTGTATGCGCGCCGGGAACCCGTAATGTACGATGAAGTTATCGAACAACACCCTAGCCGTCGTCCTAGCAGTCTGATTCTTTGTGGGAAAGGCCTGTGCATACCTCGTGAAATGATCGGTAATCACGAGGATGTTTTCGACTCCGCCCTTTGATGGTTCTAGGGACAAGTAGTCGATGCACACGATCTCCATCGGAGCTGTTGACTCAATGTTGACCAACTTTGCTCTGTTGCCGGTGTTTGTCTTCCTCCGTATGCATCTGTCGTATGTTTTGACTTTGGACTTGATGAACGAGTCCATCCCAGGCCAGAAGAAGCGTTGCTTGATAAGCATTGTAGTACGATCTCTGCCCTGGTGTCCAAGATCATCGTGGAGGGCTTGGAACACAATGTCCTGATATCCTGGCGGAAGAACGAGCTGGAGGAATTCCTGTCCATTGAGGCTGGTCTTGCGATGGAGGACACCATTTGAGAGATAAAGTTTCTCCCAATCTTTGAAATATCTTGTATCAATCGATGGATCGATGTCCTTTTTGGCAGGCGCATCTAAGCCTTGCTCTATGCGATCCATGATTAGTTTCAAAGTTGGCGTTTCCTGTTGAGCTGTCCTCCAATCTTTTGACGTTAGACCATGAGCCTGAAGTTGTTGTTCGGACACTTCCGGTTGAAGCAATGGTGGGATAGATGCTGACGAATCCGAAAGTGCCATGCTCTCAACCAATGGACAGTTCTCGACTGTTAGCGAGAAAGACAGAGCTTTCAGAACTTCGGGAAGAACAACACGTTCTTGCTTCTCAGCTAACGGAACGTGGGTTTTGTGTTCTTGCTTCTCAGCTAACGGAACGCGAGATAGGCCATCTGCATCAATGTTCTTCCTACCGCTCCTGTACTTTATAACAAAGTCGTAGTCACAAAGAGAAGCTACCCAGCGTTGTCCTGTCGCATCGAGTTTTGCTGTTGTGAGAATGTAAGTAAGAGGGTTATTATCGGTAAACACCTCAAACTTACTACCATAAAGGTAATCTCTGAACTTCTCACTGATGGCCCATTTCAGTGCAAGAAACTCGAGCTTGTGCGCCGGATAGTTCTTTTCTGAAGGTTTGAGACTACGGCTAGCATATGCTACGACGCGATCTTTGCCATCTTGCTTCTGATACAATACCGCGCCAAGTCCACTGGTCGATGCATCTGTGTGGACTGAAAACGGTAGTCGGCAGTCGGCATATGCCAGCACAGGCGGTGAAGTCAGCTTGTCTATTAATGTCTCAAAGCTCTGTTGGTGTTCCTCCTTCCATTCAAAGAGCACTGGTTTCTTTGAGGGCTTCCGCCGTTTACTGGCCTTGGGATTTGTTTCATGACCTATCAAGAGGTCATTAAGAGGTCTCGCTATGGCAGCAAATCCCTTGACAAACCGGCGATAGTACCCGGTAAAACCTAAGAATTGCCTTACTTCTTTAACATTCTTAGGTACTGGCCAGTTCCGAACAGCCTCAAGTTTAGCTGGATCAGCCTGGATACCGTCCTCCGAGACAACATGCCCAAGGTAGACCACACGGCTTTTGAAAAACTCACACTTAGTTGCCTTTAATTTTAAGTTGTGCAACTCAAGGCGGGAGAACACGGCCTGCAATCTTTCCAGATGCTCTTCAAAGGTCGATGAAAAGACGATGATGTCATCTAAGTAGATGAGACAGTCGCGGAGATTAAGCTCGCCCATGCATCTTTCCATCAGCCTCTGAAAAGTGGCTGGAGCATTACAAAGACCGAATGGCATCCGATTGCATTCATAAAAACCGAGTGGCCCCACTTGGAATGCTGTCTTGGGCTTATCCTCTTCTTTCAGTTCCACCTGCCAGTAGCCACTTTTTAAGTCCAACTTTGTAAAGTATTTGGCGCCAGCTAGCAGGTGTAGTGTATCGTCGATACGGGGGATGGCATACGCATCCTTGATGGTGCGCAAATTCAGCTTTCTGTAATCGATACAGAAGCGAATTGAGCCATCCTTTTTCCGAACGATCACTACGTTGGAACTGAAAGGGCTATTCGAACTTCGAATAGCTCCTGCTTCCAGCATCTCCTTGAGGTGTTCTCTAACCTCCTGAATGAGCGCAGGTGGTATGCGGCGGTAAGGCTCTTTGAATGGTTGCTCATTCTCCAAGTGTATTTCGTGTTGTACCAAATCTGTACATCCTAAATCTGTTGGTGATTTGGAGAATACATGTTGCCATTGATTCAGAAACTGAGATGCTTGTTGCTTTTGCTCAGGTGAGAGTTTGGTGTCACTCAAGTCAACTCCATCCAAATGACTAGGCTTTTCAGTCTCAGCTCTATGTTGATTAACATGGGCTTTTACACTGTCCTTATCACCAAGAGGTAACGAACGCAGGACCTTTACTTCATGGAGGTCACAGATACTAGTCTTTGGCTGGAGTGTGACTGTCTTTGCCGACATATTACAAACTCTCACCGGCACTCTTGCAGTCTTGCCAGGATTGCTCAATGTCACTATTCTCGGACTAGCTGATACATGAGGAGTGTTTCTGATTTCTGTTGACTCTGTTATGGCTGCGTCGCAATTTCGGTCCTTCCGAACAAAGCCAGTAACGTCCTTGACTTCCCAAGGTTTCAGTGTGACTTTGGTCGTAGTCTTAACAGAGCCAACATGTTGTGCAAGTAGGGCATTAAATGCCACTTTCCAGGCTTCCGGAATATCAGCTGAGTTCGATTTCTGGAACTCTCTGATGACATTGGTGCCAACTATAAAAGGTACTGTCTTATTATAGTCAGTCACTGGGACGACTAAGAAAAGAGCAGATACTAAATCTTCCTGTAAGGTTGGAACACCAATGGTCAACTCAACGACTCCTCTGTAAGGCAGAGTGTTTCCATCGGCACATTTGATCTCAAGTTCCTGGACAACATGTATCTCCGGTTTAGGATTTAAAGAATTCCAAAACTGTTCACTGACAGTACTTATTTCTGATCCAGTGTCGATCAATCCGGTTGTTTCAATTCCATTCACTATGATGGTACTCTCATTCCTTTTTCCAACTATCCTATTTATGGTCTCGTTGGTAGGGCTGTTTGCTGTTTCAATGCCTCTAGTTTGCCCTGCAACAGAGGCATTTATCAGTTTAAATTCTGATTCTGATTCTGTCTGTTGTGATTCTTTCTATTCTGTTCTTGCCTTTGACTATTTGTATTCTGTCCTGTCTTATTTCCTGTATACTGTCTGTTGTTCTCTGTCTGTCCGAGTCTTTCATTTATTTGAGCTTGTCTTTCCTGTTGATTTATTTGTTGTTGTTGATTGTCCTGTGGAGTCTGATTTTGTTCTTTATTTTGTTTCTTTCTTAATCTTTGCTGTCTATTCCACCAATTTCTATTCGCTCTCAATTGTTTGTCTACCCTATCCAATTTATTTTCCAGATCTTGCACCTTCTTCTGTTTATCAGAACTGAATGTGAGTTGCTGATGTTGAACATTTGGCTTCTCAGGTGCATTGGTTTGCACAGTGCTAACTTCTTGCACAGCCTTTTTGTGCGTAAATCTAGCCAACTCTTCAGTTCTGACATGACCTCTTAGCTCTTCAAAGTCTGTTGTCTGGTGGAAAAATACTTGAGTTGCATTCTGTAACTCAGTACTATATAACGATCTCCAGAATCTTTCTCTTAACATATCATTCTTTTGCTCTTTTGACAACTTAGTCTTGCTTTCAATTCTTTGAGCAATCTCCTCTAATCTAAGGCTCCACATAGTCACACTCTCATCTGGCTGTTGAAAAGCTGTGTAAAATTCTTGCAATATACTCTGGCCACTTGCGACATTGCCAAAAACACTTTCCAGCTTTTTAAGTATTTCTTGGCTTGAAGCAAGTGGTCCAAGAGTTAGCAAAGTATTTCTCGCAGGGACTTTCAGAGAATTTCTGATTAGCTGGTTTACTAGGTACTCTGGTAGCCTATTTCGCAGGCTCTCAATTTCTTGCCTCCAGGCTTCAAACGTGCTCTCATTTTTGGGGACAGGTTCTATGCCCGAGAACATGCTAACATTTGGTTTTACGAAACCAAATTGTTGCTGTCCTGGCATTTCAGAAACAGAGGGCTCTGGCTTAACAGACCCTGTGGCACCTTCAGCTTTTACAGTCTGCTCAACAGCTGCACCAGACGTACTGTTAGTAACAGGAGTTTGACTGATTTTAGCTCTGATCTCGTTTTCCTTCTTCAGCAAATCAGCCTCCAACTGCTTTAAATAAGCTTCTTTCCTATCTAATTCTTCCTTTCTGGAACTTTGACCATCAGTTTCTATACCACTAAGATCAGAATTTTCATACGTATTTCTATCAGATTCTATATCTCTACTTTCTCTATTTCTATAAGTCTCATTGCCTATCTCATGAACTGGGTTTCTTGTATCATTTCTCTCCTGTTTAACATGTGTATTGTGCTGAGATTTTTCCTTTCTGATTGTTCTAGACTGTGGTTTTATATCCTGAGCCTCTTCTCTTTTCCTCATTACTGTAGACATTCTTTCATCATATTCTCTCTGTTTATTTACTATATAAGAGAGAACACTTTGTTCCTCTTGTTTCAGAGTTTCTATTCTTGTATCATAATATCTCTCTTTCTCTTCCTGAAGCCTTAATGCTTCTGCTAATTTTCTTTCTTCATTCTTAATGAACTGTAATCGTTGCAGCTTTTTCTGCTCTTCCCTTTGATGCTTTTCTCTTTCTATTAATGCTTCTTCGAAGCGACTCCCTTTTTCTTTCAATATTCTTAATCTATCCTCAGCTTCCCTCATTTCTTTTTCTTTCCGCAATTTTCTTTCTGTCAATAACTTTTCTTCATGTATCATGGAGCGAATACGCTCCATAGTAGCTTTTTCTTCTAGCTCTATGTCAACAGGTTTATAGACCGTTTCAGGGACTTTCTCTCTACTTTCACCTTCTTTTCTACTAATTTCTCTTGACTGAATCAATAAGTCATTAAGCATTTGCATTGTCTTCAGTTCCTGTTCTCTCACATCTTTTTCACCTGAAGATTTAACAGGAATATGCCCTGCAAAAGAGAGTTTTTCTTCTTCTCCAGAAGAATCGCCTCCGCTATCTGTAAAAGAATTATCTTGGAGAGATCCGTCAAGTCCAGCAGCTGACTGAGTATCTGAATGAGCCCCAGGCTCAAAAGGTCTGTGATCCGCTCTCAAACCGCCTGGTCTGTCATCCCTAGTTTGCCCATCTTTACTGGGACTTGTATGCTTACTAGCATTTAAACTGCCTGACATAGGAGGCATACCACTCTCCTTAGGAGTACTAGTTCCTAATAAAGGCATATGCCCAGGATCCAATCCGGCACCTATAGGAACATATGTACCAGCATCCTGAGGAACAACTGGATTTATTCCGGCTCCAGTGTGAGTAGCTTCACTTGCTAAATGCTTGGGACTCGTAGTCAACTGCGCCGTCAGTGAAGACGCATCAAAGACAAGATCCACATTGGGATCAATACGATCTCTAGCATCAGCAGCAGTCGCTAAACTCACTGTGGATCTAGCCGGTTGCTGTGCCATTACAGAAGCATCAGCTACGGTGGCTGGCACTGATCCTGGCGGTTGCTGCTCAGATCTGGCAGGGCTCTTTGGGTCATTCTGAAATGAATCAATAGTGGTATCCCCAGCTAACTGCTCATCAGGTTCAGCTCGCAATTGCCGTAAATTGGCCCGGATCTCATCTCGCTTTCTCTGCATCTCTCTCTGTAATTCTCTTCTTTCTCTCTGCAACTTTCTTAAACTTCTATCTGATTTGCTAGTCATCCTGAAAGGCTAACAGTGTCTACTTGTACAAAGACTATGTAATATTGACTGTATAAAGTCACGTCAATAGTGAAGTAGTCCGTCAAAAGAACTAAATTACGTCTACTAAGTTATCTAAAACTCGACGTACACACTACACAACAGTGGAAATCTGCATGTAACTTCAAAGAATAACACCAGTGCAGAAGTTCAACCAGCCAACAAGTAAGCTACGAATCAAAGAAACTGCCTATTACACTACTACTTCTAAACACAGTCTACAGTTTACTATCAAACTTTTTTTTCCTAGTGAGAAAATTTAACTCACAAACACACAGTCCGTCATGTAGTCAATAGTAAAACGACCTTTGTTTGTCCTTTTTTTTTTTTTTTTTTCTTTTTTTTTTTCGGTGAGAAAAAAAATAAACTCACACCACCGCAAGTAACAAAATATTCACGCCGTAGCACTTATGCTACAGTGAATGACTGTTACTAGAAAACAACCGTTTTGTCGATATTTCGACTTGTCGAAAATAACCGATATGTGCTCCGTGTCGGTTGAAACACAATGATTTTTTTTTTTTCAATGAGAAAAACTAACTCATATGGTCAAAGCGGCGCAACCCTGTTTATTACCAAATATTGAACCTAAGTAACCATGCAATGTACATGTAGAATCTCTTCTACAACTTACCATCAAAATTCCGCGTTTTGCATTTCAGTTTCGGTTTTATTCGCAAAATAGAATATTGTTCGAATACAGGAATTCGTACATAAATTCTATCCGTTTAGTTTACCGCAAATGACACGAAAATCGGTAGCGCTTCTATAGCAAAAAGCACGAATTTCGAATCTTCAGAAATCGCAAAATGAAAACCTTTCCGCATTTACCGGTTACGCAAAATTTTACTTTACAGGAAGGCTGCACCACACCTCGTATCAATGGTGAATTTTATCCTGTATCACTAAATCTTACCAACCCAGTAAAACTGTTTCTTCTTTGAGAAAAATTCAAAATTCCGATATGACGGCAAGTTTTGATAAGAACACAAGTAAACAACACAATTGCATATTCCTACAACATTGTTGAGTTCTTTCGTAGTAATGAGTAAACTATGAACCCTCTTAATTTCTAAAACTTAGAACTAATAGCCTAAGTCAAAAAAGAAAAAAAAATGTGTAGAGAAAAAAAAAATTTACTAAAGTGAGTTTCGAACTCAGGACCTTCAGGTTACAAAACAATAGTCACTGATAACCGCCTCGCTATCCACTGCGCCACGCAGTCAAGTGTATTTCAATTGTATTCATGTCACAATATATCGACTGCACGTGCTATGGTTGGTCACCGACGGTAGAAACCGAAGATTTCCGGAAATTTTACGGAGAAATGACTAAGTTATTTTTTCGCAAAATTAGACAAATTCACATTTTCTGAGCTCAGAATCGATAAATTATATATCGGATAAACTCATTGTGGGCTAAAGGCCAAGGGGAATGGACAGGGAAGGGCGCTCTAAGACAATTGAAACGAGGAGTGGTTGTTTATAACGGAAGTAGACGGAGTTACCCGAATGAGGACCGGAACTAGTCGTAAACTACATTTGACAGATGGCGGGAAACTGGGGTTTTACGTCCTACCCAATTTCACGAAGACAAACATTAATTCTACGCAATTTTAGCCTAAACTAACGCTATGCTGTTGTATTGCGTTGCATGTTGAGGTATGTAGATGATGAATAATGGGGAAACAGGTGAAAAATGAAGAATGAAGATTTTATGATAACAACATGATTTTTCACAGATTTGATCAAAATAGTCTATTATCTATTGACATGACCACCTAGACTGACAGACAGGGTGATGCAATCGGCAAACAGTGTAAGACTCTGGCAGAAATCATATTGATTTAGAAAGCATCACCATCTGTACCAGAAAAATCAACATGTGTACAAAAGATGAAATGAAATATAAAAGTCATACCTAATAAAACTAATCCATGATATTAAAAATATTCCAAAATTAAACACAATCATGCACAAAAACACACACGTCCAATAATCGGATCCTCCAACAGGATCACGTCACAACACAATATCCGTCGAATATCCGTTGACACTGAAATAACGTCCAATATCCGTCGAAATCATGTTGAATCCACGTCGAATCACAGGTTTCGCGCGCGTCACAAGGTATCACAACTCCAGTAGTAGCGAATCTTGAAGACATGGGGCCCCATTTTCAGCGAAACACATGTGTAAACGAAAGAGTCCCTGACAATCAGTAGACCATCCCAGGATACACGTTCACGATCATGATCATCATCTTCTGGAACATCTCATCTACGGCTAGCATAGTACCAACTGGCCACCAATATCGTAGGACAACTGTCCCGTGGGGTACGCACTGGGAGTATAACGTGCCGCAGTACCCCACCCACAGGCGTTATCAAGGGTTCTAATAAATGAGCCTGCAAAATATATATCAAAATATATTTAATAAATGAAATATCCAAATGTATATGATAATGACAAAATGTGTGCTGTGCAATACAGCACCGTAATGGAATGTGTAAAGTATGTGTAACGGAATATGTATATGTCAATGTGTAGACCGCACAATGTCCACACAGTCGCCATTTTGCGGCGTGAACAATTTACCATTGAAAAATATAATTGTCAAGTATGATATTAATATTGTTTCAAAAGCCTAAAGCGAACATTACATGAATGACAAAGAATATGAGAAACCTACTGACCTGCAAAATATATATCAAAATATATTTAATAAATGAAATATCCAAATGTATATGATAATGACAAAATGTGTGCTGTGCAATACAGCACCGTAATGGAATGTGTAAAGTATGTGTAACGGTATATGCATATGTCTAGTACCTACAGCTACCTACCAAATGATTATTAACTACCTGTCTACTACTAACTACCGTGACACTACAAAAACTAATTCCAAAACTGGTCAACAATATACATCGGCGGACGAATAACTTGGAAGGAGTTGCTATTGCAATGAAAGATCTTAAGAAACAGCTTAAGATAAAGGCCATGGACAATAGAATGGAAATTCGTCCTATGACATACGTGTCTGATTTGCACGAGGTTTGAAGCAGATACCGCGGAAAATATACAGATACATGTGCATCATAACAGATTATAGAGAAAATATATATTTTAAACACTATTGACGAGCAAACACATTTTTCTCCTGGAATGGGTTCACACAACGAAGAGATGAAACACAAACACGGGCTATATTTCTTATTTTTGTGTGTTTATTTATGCCCTTTATGTATAGAATGCTCACAGAGTAAAGTAAAAAAGCATTTCAAAGCCAAAATTTTATATTTTCTGCAGAGTTTGCTGTTGAGGAAACGGTTTTCAATAATGAATGGGTTCACATAGGAAATTTTCAAATGATAGAGTTCACACTGCCAGCATGATTGTTTAGCAAAATTGTTCCCATTGGTCTACAACTCAGAGGCGGTACTCAGCTAGCCTGTTTAAATTGCAAAATGCAAAATACTTTACCTCGATTAATATTCAGATTTCAAAATGCATCAACATGAATTGGTTTCTTCCCTTTCGGAGTGGAAGATCCTTTCATTTCAAGATCAAACCCAGCCTGCTACCCTAACACCACCATAGTTTAAGAATCCATATCATTTGTTATTTTTTTTTTTCATTCTTAATTGGGTATGTTCTCTTTGCATTGAAAAGTCTCGGCCATTACAGACACAAACCGGGCCTCCTTATATGGCAGCCGGCCTTATAATTCCCTAAAAAGATTTTAATTAAGAAATAGATCAGCTCTAGCAGTGAATTGTTGAGTAATATATCAGTAATATATCACTGTTTGGAGGTCAGTTGTAAAGCAGAGCAAATCACGAGCGCGCAGCGCGAGTGATTTATCTGCGTACAACTGACCGACAAAAAGTAATTTATCATATGACATCGCTGTTTTCCAGTGGAAAACGTCATGTCATAAAAATCATATGACCACACGTGTATTAACACTTTTGCGCAAAAACGTCATTGACGACGTCCGTAACAACAATGTAAATTCAATGAAAATATTTCCACTTCAAAGGCGATAAAATCCTATTTTAAAAGTCATATGATAAAACGAATCTTACACTCGTGGTCATTTCATATGAAATTTATTGAACTCGCCGAAGGCTCGTTTAATAAATTTTATATCAAATGACCACTCGTGTAAGATCCTCTATATATTACTCAACAATTCACACACTAGAGCTGATCTATTTCGATTCTAACACACCATAAACGGAATAAAATCATTTTAGACCTTCAGTTTCTTTAGCTTTTCCACCATTGCACTGAAAAAATCCCACCAAACTTTTGACTGTACCGCAAATGTTTACATATGTTTGCTACGTTCTGAACGCGTTGAAATGACGTTATACCGTCTAACGTCAAGGTAACATGACTTATGGGATAACTGACGTCATAATTTAATCAAAATGGCGTCAAAACGGCGCAAAGTAACGCAATGCTAATCCGCCCAGTGATACATCACTCAGTATACCATTGGCTTCTATAGGCAGGGTGTGTTAGAACTTTCAATACGAAGCTTTTATCATTCACAAACTATCTTCAGTTCCACATCCAAATGGAACTGTACTAGATTCTTCATCGACCAACATGCTTCATATGCGAACTTTCAGTTCATTTTTCTCAGTTTCCATCAGTAACACAGATCTGATTATTATAAGATTAATTAACCATACACTTTCGCCAGAGCAAAGTGAGCATGCCCCGACTTTGGAGCCAAATTTTGTATGTTATAGTGTATTGTAAACATGTACTAGTATATTTGTTTAAGGAATGTGTTATTTTGTTTGTGTTGACTTTGTTTATTTTTTTTTCTGTTCAATCAGTTGAATTACATGTATTGATAATTATTACATATTCATATCTCAAATTTGTGTTGTTTTGTATAAACTATGAGCACACCATAAAACTTTAAACAAAATACAATCACCATTCTTCTTTTTCATGTTTGAAATAGAAATGACCATGTTGCAATTTTTAATCATTTTCTACAGGTACAAACAAAACAACAATAGAACAAACACTATAACGACTCTCCCAGTAATTTACTATAGTTTGTTAGCTTGATGGCAGAAACTCATATTTGGCGATACATTTGGTCTGCTAGGTTCTCTTATTGACCATATTCTTATCAATAGTTGCGAAAAATTATGCTTGTCTGGAACTATAAGCATTACATGACTTATACTATTGTAAAATGACAAACAAGTTGACACAATTTTGTAAAAATAATGTCATTGAAGCACTATGAAATTGTCGATTTTAAGTTTAAATCATCTAATCAGAACTGGGATACGGTTTTAACATGTTTTTATGTTGAAATGGCCTGGGATTGTCATACGTAAAACTTTTTTTTTTTTTTTTTTTTTTTTTTTTTTTTTTTTTTTTGTTTTTGACATTGTGGCGCCATTGAAGAAAGAAGATATTGAAACAAAGAACTGTACCTTCTCATGTTGGACCTCCAGAAAGCTTTCATGATATTTTGTGCAAACAGTCAAAAGCTATGATTGTCTTATCTGTTGATTGGTTTAGATCAAGATTATTTATCTAATCAAAATCAAATTGTTCACGCAAATGATACAGTGTCTGATCCTTCGCTTGTAACTTGTTTTTCTTTGTTATATAAATGATATGGGATTTAGCATTAGCAGCCTTTTGTTAAATACAGATGATAGTGCAAATACGGATTCACACAAGAACTTTATGCAACTTCTGGAATCACATCAACTCATATATTATTCATTGGCTGTCCAGTAAATGAAATATGTTAAGATCTATTTTTGTTTTCTCTCTCTTTTTTTTCAAAAACAAATATAGAAGTAAATAATAAAAATCAACCCAATTAACTTCTAGTAGTTTAAGGTATAACTTAAAGGAATATTACTGAATTTTTGTCAGCCTACTGAAATGATGTAACAAACTGCATTGTTTACTTTAACACTAAGGGAATATGTCTGGTTCATTACAGAGTTTACATTTCCAACTATGTATCACGTGCCGACTGATATTACTTTGATACCTGTAAGTACAGTATTTGTTCTCTCTTCTTATATATGCATGCTTGTCCTGAAAACTTAATTGTGTTATTAGGACGCAAGATAGCGTTGATAATCTGTTAACTCGTAGTCTGTTAACTCGTAGTCTAACAATTCTCTTACTAAAATAGAAGTGTGAACTCTATCAGTGAAAGATTTCCTAATGTGAACCCATTCATTATTAAAAATCGTTTTGTCAACACTAAAAACCACCGGAAAAATAAAATTGAAGATTTGAAACGCTTTTTATTTCACTCTGTGAGCATTCTATACATACGGGGCATAAATAAACACACAAAAGTAAGAAATATAGACGGTGTTCGTGCGTCATCTCTTCGTTGTGTGAACCCATTCCAGGAGAAAAAAGTGATTGCTCGTCAATAGTGTTAAAAATAGATGTTTATCCTATAATCAAATATGATGGGCCTAAATCTGTATATTTTCCGCGGTATCTGCTTCAAACCCCGTGCAAATCTGACAAGTATTACCGTAATTACCAAAGAAAATCTTACTTTTATCGGAGAAGTTTTAGTCATAATCCGCCATTGTTGTTGTTGTTTAGTCACGTGATTCCCTGCCGTGATAGACTCCCATTGTAATTTGCCCCAAAACAAGACTCATTCATATGCTTCACAGCTTATAGTGGACCCCGACACATTCAGCAGACGAGAGATCGCCCCAGGCCGTGTACAAGTACAGCAAAAAAAAAAAAAAATAGGGGGTTAGCCAGCATCCAAGAACGGTACTTTTCGCTTTTTAGGGACACCCCAAAATTTCTCAACAATGAGAAAATGATTATTCGAAAATCACTACATCCGCAATTTGGCCATTGCACGGCAAAACAGCAGCTGATTAAATAGATCAATGTAGCAAAATATTCAAGAAAGATTATACTATCATGTGACAAAGGACATTAGACTGCTCCACTGCGCATGTGTCGGATTTGAAAATCCAATAACACAAGCAGACAGCCGTACGCCAATATTTACATCCAAGCATTCGTGGATGTAATAATTTTAGCTGCGATATCCCAATACTATAATTATACTGGTGTTGTCTGCTCGCAGATGTGTAGCTATGTCGTTATCAATGAAACCATATCAGGTGTTGAAAACAATTAGCCAGTTTATTGTTTCTTTTAGCACAAATCTAACAGCAGAAAAAAAGGTCTCGTTAAAAACATTAAATAGGCCTGTGTGCGGTAATTGTTGAATTTATGATTCCACAGTTGTACAACATGTACAATGAATATTACTGCAAATGATAGTAGATTTAAACATAGCCTGTACATATAATAGAAACTGGTCATAGAATTATGAAGGGTTTGCAGCATACAACTTTTAAAAACAAGTTCGATGATCGAACCCGTATCTGAACATATAATTGAGCAGTGCCATGAAAAACCAAACGTTTTGCATATATATGCAAAAGCAAAGACGCAGATCAGCTTCGCTTTCTTTCCTCAACCTCCATCTCGAACTAGAGCTATAAAAGCAAACAGTTAAAAGTCAATAAAATCACACAATTATCAATTAAACATATTAACACTACATGGAGCGTTATCACCATTCTCTGAAAATCTAATGCGTGTGTAGAATCAGGTAATGAAGAGATGACAGGTTTATGTATTATTTTAATAGACGCTGTGGTTGCACGACAAGAAACACAGAAAAAGGGGCATTTGGTCGTATACAAGCCGATGTGTGCAGCAGAATATAAAAGACACAGAAGAATCTTTCGTAGTTCAAAAGACGAGTGTGCTATTTTTTCAATATTATATGTGGATATAGCTATTTCTACTACTATTGTAAACCGTTAATAAGCAAGCCTGTTTTTCTTTTACCACGTGCCGCCAATGATCTACAAACACATAATTCGCTGTTACAATAGCATCATTAATGAGCCGCCTCGTGGCAAAACTAACAATCTGCGTAGACTAGGCGAAAACAAAGAAGCAGATCAGCTTCGCGGTAACCGCGAAGCTGATCGATCAGCGCCTTTGTTTTCGCTTCACGGATAGCACAATTCCTCTTCTTCTAAAATCCAAAATTTCATGCTTCTAGCTGTCTTCTGCGACTGTACAGGTTGGCTTGTGTCGGACCTGTTCAAAAACCACATTATTGGTTTTCCCACGAGGTGGCTCAAATATCTATGCTATACAGCCGATTCAGTGTGGGGGAAGCCTTTCTTAAAATAGAAAATCCGATTATCGTAAAGGCTGTGACTCAGGTCATGTAAACAACTTTTGATTGGTTGGCCCCATGGCAACAGCGTGTAAACAAGTGGCCATTATTGGGCGTTCAGCTGGCGTGTGATTGATAATGAACTCGCTCAGCCTAGCGGGCTACAAAGGACATTTGATAGATACGCATTTATGACCAATGGTAGGTAGCGTTGTACATCTTAAATTTACCGCGGTAGATCCGGTATAGCTATATAGCGAAAGGAACGTTCCTTTCGCGAAAGGAAGATTTTCACACGAAAGGAAGATTTCATTTCAAAATTTTGAACTCATTGACTATAATTGTGCATGTTTTAAGTTTTAAACGGGTAAAAGAAATAAGTAATAGTTTTTGTATGAAGTTCACTTCACTTTAAATTGATTTTATAAAACCGTAAGGCAGCGATGAACCTTCCTTTCGTAGCGGAAAATCTTCCTTTCGCCAGTGCGGCTAGTGTCAAATTTCATTTGCTGTCTTCCATTTCGACCAAATTTTCTTAATAGTAAAATTGTATTTTACTTTATCTTCTTATTATTTTATAGCAGAATGTATAAAAAGAAAAAAAAGGTGTGTGTGTGGGGGGGGGGGGAAGGGGGGGGGTATGCAGCAATGGTGATAATGGTATATAGCGTTCATTTCATAGGCAAACTTCCTTTCGTCGCCTAAAGTTAGTGAGGTTTCTTTATTTATAAGTTCCGCTTTTTGCACCAAATAACTTTTTTTTTTACATTTTACACATTTTACTTGATATTGTTTTATTACAACATGTGTAAAAAACAATTAAAAGCTGTTAAATATCAATGGCGATAATGATAAAATGTTCCTTTCGTACAAAAATCTTCCTTTCGCGAAAGGAACCTTCCTTTCGCTGTTTAGCTATACCCCGGTAGATCTGCCCACACTTCGGGCCAATCGCAGGCAGCATTTCATTTACTGGTCTCTGCCCTTTGGCGGCATCACCATTTGTACGTCAAGTTGTGCTACTGCTGGAGTCAACGATGAACACAACGACCCGGGCTTGGGAAGGGGACGATATGGTGGTGACCGCCCTCTGGTACGAAGGCCCTTTAGTTCGAAGGTCCACTGGTCCGAAGGTCCGCTAGTCCGAAGGTCCGCCAGTCCGAAGGCCTACTAGTCCGAAGGCCCGCTAGTCCAAAAAACTATTTTTTTTATAGTCTACCAATTATACGTGGCTTGTCCCAAAAGTCCCGTTACAAATACGTTTTACTCTGAACGCATAGCAGGAACCAACAATAGTAACTCATGCAGAATAATTGGCCATATTGGAAGTTATTTTTCTGTACAAAATGATACTCACTTCAATGACCTCACTGCTACAGTTACCTTGGTTACCATAAGTAGGCATGGCCGGAGCAAGTCAAATTATGCAAAATATTTTCTAAATTTCTATTTTTCGCAATCTGCTAAATCAACATTGGTATAATATGATAATTTAGAAAATATACCAGCCTAACTACTATTCTATAATCATCATTTAGTGATAATTTTGTGAAATTTGAGGAATATTTGATAGTTTGGGAGACAAATAAAAAAGCTTACCTATAAACATTCGACGACAAAAATACGACGTCGGCAAAAACATGCGGAGCAAACAAACAGGGTCGTTATATTTAAACATTTAAAATAAGTTCTTTAATGGAAACCAAGCAAATGTTCAGCTTGATATTAGTTGGTGGCTTCAATACTATAGCACAGCACCTACTTTTAAAACGATATATGAGCTAACAGTAATATTACTTGACCTAATGAAACATGGGCAGTAGTTAAAAGTGGATAGCATTTGGTTAATTATTCTTATTTTGCATGTATGATCTTTATTACATTATTTTGACGATTTGGTTATAAATATTTTACTCAGATTTCCAAATATATACTACAATATCGTTTAGCTAAATATAAATTTAATTTTGAAATAGATTTGTTTGTTTGTAGTATATTTATCCAAACGGCAAAATATTAAGAAAAAATCAAAATTAACGACAACGTCATTAGACGTGCTCCGTTGAAGTAGGAGAACAAGGGATCAAACCTCCACTGCATTTTAACAAATGCACCTAGCAGTACGAAAATTTGCCCCCAAAGTCCTTAGATATAGTACTTGGTGATCATAAGTGCTGTAAGCTCTGACTTAATGCTATCGTGGCAAAACAGTGAGTGTAATGGAACTTTTGGGACAACCCTCGTATTATCATTGCAGGTATGAAAAAGGTTTCGGTGTTGGCAGGATTTTCAAAAAATAATCTGCGTCGCGCGCAGACTTCATATACACGTACGAAAAAACAAATGCATGCATTTTCTGTGAAGATCGTGCGAATTTCGCGCTTATTCTATATTACGTGTCACGGTACTTTTCCCTTGTATACAGAAAAGTACTAATAAAACCGCACATTTTGTTGCAAGCTGGTATAGGCCGCCCCATAGTGATGAAAACTTGACACCTTTGGAAGACCTACAGAAATTTGATACTTTGTTCAGAGAGCAGCTTAACAAAATTAGGGATAAACATAAAGGAAATAAACCCCCCTCAGTTCACGTTCTAGGGGATTTCAACTTTGGAGATATTGTTTGGCCGGACAGACACAATAAATGTGGGTCACCATTGAGTAGGATTGAAGGTCAAATTTTGGTTGACATTATTAATGATCATGGATTTGATCAATTAGTCCACTTCCCTACCAGAGAAAGAAATACTTTGGACTTGATTATCACTTCTCTTCCCAATCAGTTTGTAGACATCCACTCCCCAGATTGTCTCAGTGATCATGATATTGTTTCTGGAACGCTGAAGATTGTTATTCCCCCCATTAAGAAACCTCGGAGGAAGGTGTATCGGTACCAGAAAGGTGATTATGAATCTATGAGGGCAGAAACATTAAAATTTGCAAAGGAAAAGTATTTCAATGGCTACTCGGATACCCGTTCGGTTCAGGAAAATTTCAATCTTATTACATCTTTCATTCAGGACTCGGCAGATAAGCATATCCCATCAAAAACAAGTCGCTCTGTCTCTTCTGTTCCATGGATAACTCCTGAGATAAGGAGGAAGATTCGCAGGAAAAATATAACTCATGCAAAAGCTAAGAAAACTGGAAGTGCAAAAATTAGATCTAAATTTGAAAACTTAAGAAGGGAAATCAAAGCTGATATAAGGAAGCAGCATGACCTTTATGTCAATAACTTGGTAGGGGACGTTAAGGCTAATCCCAGGGATTTTTATAGGTATATCAATAGTCAGAGGAAAGATACCCAAGGCATTCCCCCTTTGAAAAAGAAAAATGGAAGTGGTATTGCTCAATCAGATTTCGAAAAAGCAGAAGAATTTAATGGACAGTTCACAGATGTATTCACCAAAAAGGTACACAACCAAGTCCCACTTCTGGATAGGTCGGCCCCATTCATGGATGAAATTGTTGTAACAAAGGAAGGAGTAACAAAACTCCTTAAAGGTCTGAACCCATCTAAAGCCTTAGGACCTGATGAACTCCATCCTAGAGTCCTTAAAGAATTGGCAAAAGAATTAGGACCTGTATTTGCACATCTCTTCCAGCAGTCAATCAATACGGGTGAAATCCCCAAGGAATGGTCACTTGCTAATATTTGTCCACTTTTCAAGAAAGGTGACAGGTCCCTTGCTTGTAATTACCGCCCAGTTTCTTTGACTTGTATTCCTTGCAAACTTCTAGAACATATTGTCTGCTCAAATATCATGGGTCATCTTGACCAGTATAATCTTTTGTCGGACAAACAGCATGCATTCAGGAAATGGCATAGTTGTGAAACTCAGTTAATTACAGTGATAAATGATTGGGCAAAAATATTGGACAAAAAGGGTCAGGTTGACACTTTTATTTTGGACTTTGAAAAAGCTTTTGACACCCCTCCACATGAACTTCTTAAAAGCAAATTGTTTAGTTATGGTATAGGTGGAAAGACATTGGAATGGATAAATGCTTTTTTGTGCTTCAGGCAGCAAAGGGTAGTAGTTAATGGTGTTAAATCTGACTGGGCCCCTGTTGTGTCTGGTGTCCCTCAGGGCACCGTTCTCGATCCGTTGTTGTTCTCCTTGTACATAAATGACATACCCGTTGGCATTGACTCTCAAATCAGGCTTTTTGCTGATGACTGTGTTTGTTACCGTGAAATTAAAACAGTAGAAGATACATTGAAACTTCAGAAAGACATTGACCTTTTAGGGAGCTGGGCCCGAAAATGGGGCATGAGATTTCAACCTGTCAAATGCAACATGATGCAGCTGACAAATAAGCGGATAAATAAAATTGAGGCCTCGTACACCCTCGAGGGAACGGTTTTGGAAAATGTTGATAGCATTAAATATCTAGGTGTAACAATTATACTTAAAACCATTAAAAATGCAACTGATATACAGGTTATTTCTACCTTTCAGGGACACCTTGTGCGCTTTGTTTATAGCGAAGTCAGCTTGCCCCTCGCCGGAGAATCGTTCAGCGAAAACTGAACTCAATTTAGCACTTCTGGTTGATTTTTGGGTGAAAAATGACAAAATCATTAAAATTTGATTTTAAACCCATTCAACCTTGCATAGCAACCCAATTTCAATGCGGAAGTATGCGGCCGAATACCAGCAACAAAAAAACGGTGTAATACCGACAATTCCACCTGATGGAACGACCAAGATTAATTTCCAAATGTTCAAATTTTCGAAAAAATACCACAGATTCTGAGAATCTACCGAAACTTCAATAAAATAGAATCATTCCATAGTTTGGACACAGGAGATGTTACGTTCTAGCATATGGGTCCATTTTATGACAGTTTTAATTTTCAAAAATGGCAATCTTGAATTCACTTCCGGTTTTCATGTACTGACTTTGATGGCCTTTTATAAGATCAAAACTTGAAAAAAACAATCTACGGAATGGTTTACATAGACTTTAGAGCAATATTGGCATTGCCCGAAAGTTTGAACACAAAAGAGCTAGTCATAAAGGTTAACGTATAGCTGGATTGATAAGGTGCGTTTGCTTTTGTTTTGTCCATGTTTGAGTTGTGTCCCTTAATCGACAAACACAGATCGCTTTACTTCACTTGCTAATTTAGCATAAGACGGATATGGCCTTCATATCGGGACGACAATTTCATGATTTTATATAATAACATTGTGAAAATATCCAAGAATCTGTCATAGGGCGAAATAAATGTATTGTTACTATTTATTTCCGACTGTCTTTGTTGTTATTTATTTCCCACAACATTTTCAGTTTCCTATAAATTCCCTTCCCATAGCCGTCATTTGCTTCTGTAGTGTTACCCAGTTTAGGTTGGCATAGCGTTATTTGGTATTGTTCGCTATCTGGTGTTACCTTGTATCGCTTCGGTACACTTGGCATATTATCATCCGCCATTATCATCCACCTGTTTATAATTGTCACGATGTAAATCAGAAAAATATATGTTGTTGTACCATATATTTACAGGTTAGTGATGCTATTACTCATTTTAGTCATTAGTACATTAGACAATAGCTTTAATATGTATTTTGAAGAAGCTTAAATAACTTTAAATTAGGATTATTCAGAGGCAAGATAGAATGACGCATCGATAATTGGGTCATGTGTATTGTTTACATTTGTTTACTTTTTGCATTAGGATTGTCTTAATGCTTTGATTGTATTTGATTGTCTGTGATTGTAATTGACACTTGGCATATTATCATCCGCCATTATCATCCACCTGTTTATAATTGTCACGATGTAAATCAGAAAAATATATGTTGTTGTACCATATATTTACAGGCTTTCTAGTCCTTTAGAACCCACGACATTTAGCGTTGTGCACGTTAGAATGGGGCACGTATACACCGCAGCCGTGGACAAATCGTTGGATAGGTTATATGCTGAAAGTTGCGTTTTTACTGGCTTCAAGTATACAAATGACCTCAAGTGGAATACCCATATCAATAATATCTGTACTAAAGCCAACAGAACACTTGGATTCTTGAGGAGAAACTTATTTTCTTGCCCCCAAGATGTTAAAGAAGTAGCTTATAAAGGACTGGTGCGCCCAGTCCTGGAATATGGAAGTTCTGTTTGGGATCCTCATACTAAATGCCTCCAGGAGGAATTGGAGAAGGTTCAGAATCGTGCCGCTAGATTTGTAACTAGGAATTATACTTTCGAGGAAGGTAGTATGACTGGCATTCTTGAACAACTCAGATGGGAATCTCTCAAGAAAAGGAGGACGGATAATCGACTTATATTACTATACAAAGGTCTGAAGGGTAAAGCCAGAATACCTACAGATGACCTTATCCCAAAGACTAGGCGTTGTAGAAATAGCCACTCCAAGGCATTTCAGCTTCCATCTGCTAGTATAGAGGCCTATAAATGTAGTTTCTTTCCCCAGACTATCAGGGACTGGAATGACCTCCCTGACTCTCTGTTTTCTACTGCTGAAATGTCAGATGATTGTGTGTCCAAGTTCGCTTCACTCGTGCGTTCAAGGGACTAATTCCCCCCCCCCCCCCCCATCCGAACCCCTTGGTGAAATAATGTCATTTGGCGTGTCACCAGTAAACTATTCCGATTCTGATTCTGATTCCTTGTGAAATCGTTACAGTTTCGTGTAAGATTCATTTGGTAGATTTACAGGAAGAAAATCAAGAGATGTTCCGCCATTGACGAAGTGTAATAATAAATTCTTTTAGTTCCTCATAGTGCGTGTTTTCTGTATATTGCCGTACATCAAAAATCACTGATTGAAAGAAATGGCATTCAAGATTGATCAGTGAAGTGTAAAAAGGTTAAAGTAGACAATGATCAGGAAAATGCACAATCAGAAAGAAATTCCCACTCAAAAAACCAAGGTGGGAAACAAACTAAATGAACAATTAGGTACTTAAACAAGAAAACGCATCGGAAGCCGAGTGAGCATCTTACACGATTTTAACTAAAAATATGAAAACATACGTAAGGTGCAACTGACAACACAAAAATTCAACACAAAACTTTAAAAGCAATTAGAACCACAACAGAAGTATCGCATTGGAACGATCAGTAATATAAATGTCACAGAGGCGGAAAAAGAACGTGGCCTGACCGGGACTCGAACCCAGGGTCTCTCGCATACCGTGCGAGCACTCTATCACTGAGCTACCGAGCCACACGATCGATCGGTCACACTTCCCCTTGCTTAATTAGATTCGTCCCCGAATCTGCTCGGAACCATGCTGGAACCGACGAGACAGTCTCTTTCAGGTTGCTGCTCGCAGCCCGAGCACGGACCCACACTGGCCACCAAATGTCACAGGGGCAGAAAAAGAACGTGGCCCGACCGGGACTCGAACCGAGGATCTCTCGCTTACCGTGCGAGCACTCTACCACTGAGCTACCGAGCGACTCGATCGACCGGTTACAATCTACCCCTGCTTAATCAGATTTGTCCCCGAAACTGCTCGGAACCATGCCAGAACCGACGAGACAGTCTCTTTCAGGTTGCTGCTGGCAGCCCGAGCACGGACCCACGCTGGCCACCAAATGTCACAGGGGCGGAAAAAGAACGTGGCCCGACCGGGACTCGAACCCAGGGTCTCTCGCTTACCGTGCGAGTACTCTACCACTGAGCTACCGAGCCACACGATCGACCGGTTACATTCCCCCCTGCTTAATTAGATTCGTCCCCGAATCAGCTCGGGTTCTCGGGTTTCTGTTTAGCAGATCCAGAACAATCCAGAACGCCCGGATAACTCAGTGCGGCGCCCGGAGAGCTTAGTGCGGCGCCCGGATAGCTCAGTGGGGCGCCCGAATAGCTCAGTGGGGCGCCCGGATAGCTCAGTCGGTAGCGCGTTTGGCTTCTGACTAGCTATGTACCTCTGCCGTGCAGGTTCGAATCCCACTGGCCAGTAAAAACTATAAATTATTGAAAAAAAAACTATCAATGGTTCCTGCATCGGTATGTATCAATGGTTTGACTGTCACCTTCCGGGCGCGGTGGTTTCACAGGATATTTCCCGACCGAACGTCGAGAACTGCCCTGGCTTTCCCCCACCACTAGACAGTCGGCGTCTAAGAAGCAGAATTGCTTAGCTAAGTAGAAATGCCTAGCTTGACGTCTATCTCCAGTAAGTAAGTAAGTAAAAATTAATTGATCGAAGGTACTCCAAGGATTGGGAGAAGCTTTACTTCTATCAGGATGTTCTGTACCGTAAAGTGGAGCTAAATGGACAGGCATTTCAGCAGCTAGTCATTCCGTTGTCTTCTCGTGAACTTGTATTCAAGGCCCTTCACGACTCCCTCGGACATCAGGGTAGGGACAGAACAACCTCATTGGTTAAACAAAGATTCTTTTGGCCAGGGATAGATGCGTATGTCAGAGATAAAGTGCAAAGCTGTGAACGCTGCATCAAGCGTAAATCCAACCCAGGAGCGAGTGCAGAATTGGTCAACATCACTTCGACAGCACCAATGGAGATTCTTTGCATTGAGTATCCCTCCCTCGAGCGATCAAAGGGTGGTATCGAGAACATTTTGGTCATGACGGATCATTTTTCTCGGTATGCTCAAGCGATCCCAACCCGTAACCAGACTGCGAAAACCACAGCCCGGGTTTTGTTTGACAATTTTATTGTCCATTACGGATTTCCAGCAAGGATACACTTGGACCAAGGACATAATTTCGAGTCCAATCTTATCAGGATCGCTGAAATTGAAAAGTCGTGTACAACGCCGTATCACCCGATGGGTAACGGTCAATGCGAGAGGTTCACCCAGACGCTTCTCCAGATGTTGGGCACCTTGGAAGACTACCAGAAGAGTGATTGGAAAGCTCATGTTCCAACATTGGTTCATGCGTACAATGCAACTTTTCATCACTCGACTGGATACTCACCATACTCCCTGATGTTCGGGAGACATCCCCGGCTCGCTATTGACGTATTCCTGGGATTGTCACCTGACTAAACAGACTGAATATATCAGGAAGTTACGGGAACGTCTCCATTATGCCTACAGCAAAGCTCAGGAAGCTGCTAAGAGAAGCGCAGCTGGTCACAAGGCTCACTATGAACTCAAGGTTCGTGATTCAGTGTTCCTGATCTTTGCCTACTTGTACCTTTTTACATCCTGGCGACCGAGTTCTTGTTCGCAATGTTGGGTTAAGGGGTGAACAAAAGTTGGCTGATAGATGGGAGCGCCAAGCATACATTGTCAAATGTCAGCCAAATCCAGACATACCTGTCTATGAAGTTCAGCTTGAGAATTCCAGGTCGCGGAAAGCGAGAATTCACCATAGAAACTTATTGCTGCCCTTTACGTTCCTTCCACGAGGGAAACAACGGCAGCCAGGTGCTGACCCGGAGATTGCCGTGGAGGTAACTGCTGACCATGAGAGAGGAAACGAGTCACGGGACATTGATGACAGTGTTGTGCAATCAGACAATGAAAGTGTGTCTGACACTGCGAGTCAAAATGAGAAACAAGTCCTAAGGTATGTCATTCCAATGGCATTCTGGCACTCCTGCATTGAATCCCCGCTCCAAAGTTCCGGTAGTTGGTGAACGGCAAAGCTCAAGACCAGTGAGGGAGCGACGAAAACCTCACTGGATGACATCAAATGAATGTGTACAGTGAGTACAGATAGTACAGTGACATTGCGACGTTTTGCCAGTGCTGATTTTAAACTCATTCTCATTATTGGTAGGTGTGCGTGTATGGTCAGATGTGTGTGAGAGGTGTTCTAACATGTAATTGTTTGAGGGCTCATTGATTTTACGATCAATGAAGGATAAGCCTTCAAGATATTGTCCATAATGACATTCAGTATGTCTGTTTAAGTCAGAAGTTTCGTGGTTTATAGTATATCTAATCCCTCTGGTTGATTTATTTGAGACATCCGGGTTTCATCAATGTACAAATGATTTTTGTCCGGGTTTTCGTCAATGTACATATCATTTTTATGTTTTGATTCCTGTTCTGCCGAGATTATGCCCATCAATGAAACATGTGATTGGCGGATGGGTATGATGGGTGTGTTTCACATTTAGCAATACGTGTTCATCAAATCATTTGCTATGTGGCTCAAGCAGGAGTTTTGCATTATCTTGTATTGTTTATGGGAATCGAATCAATTACGATTTCGGAATAGTTTAATTCGCAGAGCGAATTTACTATCGAAATGATGGTAGGTCATTATGCTACTAAACGTTTTGCACATATTGTAAACCAAGAAAACTAATATTCCACTAGGACGCTTGTAAGAAGAAAGATTCATTGTTGGGTTCCTTTAAAAGGAACGAAGAACTAACTAAATGTTGTGAACCACTGCAGAAGCTGAGGGTGAGGTTAGGTACCTGTAAAACCGGTTTAAGCCCGCCAGTAACTTTGTGTTACTGATCGTTCCAAGTCGATACTTCTGTAGTGGTTCTTTTTGTTTTATGTCTTGGTGTTTAAAAATTTTTTGTGCTGTTGGCGCCTTATGTATGTTTTCATATTTTTAGTTAAGTTAAGGTAACTGAGTGGCCACCTATTGGGAAAATAGCTGCTCATTCGGCTTACGATATGTTTCATGGTATAAGTACCTGATTGTTAGTTTGGTTTTTCCCACCTCGGTTTTTGGAGTGGGAATCTTTTTCTGATTGCGCCTTTTCCTGATCTTTGCCTACTTGTACCTTCTTAAAGCACTGTGGATTCACCTTTTTGGCTTTGTATTCTGCCAAAACGTGGGTTGGCATTTCATCATACAGTTTCATTATTTGTTCTTCCGCACAGAATACCATAGTGGGCTTAATTTATTGGTAGGCAATGACTCATACCTCCTCTTCTTGATATTTCAAACCTCTTCTATAGGGTTTATTACATCAAAAAGGATGCGAAATGCAAGGCAGTGTTATTTGTATTAATTCTAAAACCGCAAAACACATTTTTGAGAAACGTCTGTGTTTGAATGCCCTAGTAATTCCCTTGGCGTAAAATCTATACAAGAGGTTTGAAATGTCATTAAGATGAGCTGTGTGTGATAGCCTGACATTGAAAAGCTTCCCTGTGAAAGTTCCAGCCCCCTATGTTATTCTGTGTCAAGAAAACAAATCAAGAAACTGTATGATGAAATTTCAACCCACGTTTTGGCACATTTAAGGATATAAAGCCAGAGGTGTCTTCACGGTGCTTTGAGACATGCTTACCTGAAGAAGGAATCCACTAGCACGCTTTCTCCGTACAACCTTCCTTGTGAAATATTAGTTTTCTTGCAAAATAACACTGACATACTTAATTTTATATTGTAACAACCGCTTTACCATGAAATTCTAAAATGCACATTGAATAAAAACCAAGGTGTAACTTTGTAAATAGTGCTCATAAAGACACCAAATTTTCAGCCTTAGTAGAAAAATGATTATTCTTTTATAAATTATAAACAAAATTACAAACCATTAACCATGGTTCCTTTGGAATCTTTGAAACTCGAAAATCAGCATTTTTATTTTTGTTAATCAATTTGGTTCCATATATTATGTAATCACTTTAGGCATACAACATCACAAGATCTGGAAGTTTTATATACAGAGTAAATATTTACACTCATACTTAACAAAATATATAAACAAATTCCTCAAGTTGTCCATTTCTTGCCAGTGACGATTAATCAAACACAAGAAGAGCTGTCAATTTATTTCTGAATATCGAAGGGGTATATAAATAACTGAACGCACGTGTACATAGTTAATAAATGAAATAAACACTGCCTGTTAAAACTTCACTGGATTCTGTAATAGAAGCAACAAACAGGCTATCAATGAAATTGCAGCAAGGAATATATAAACTCAGAAAACCATTTTCTAAATTTTATCGCAGACACTATGAGTTGATTTTTAAATTTAATGTTGGCCTAAAGACGCTTTTACATGAGGGCCTTTCAGAACCAGAATTTTATGGTGACTTGGTTTACAAATTTAAGAAACTTATAGGACGGAATGATTTTTCTTTTCAGTTCAGAAAAATCATAACACGTTACAGACGAATAGGTTATAACTTGAATGTTATGCGACAATCTGCATGCTTAGTTTTTAACCCAATCATGGTTGATAACTGTGCTGCCTTCTTTAATTGCACGCAGGTGAGTCGGGCGTCAGACTCTATGATGGCCCCGACATAAAGCTATTCATTTTAGTTGGTTGGGACCGGGGCTTCTTGTCTGTTGCTTGGACCACCGGGGTTCAACCGGTGTTTTTCTTTTGCTCCAGGTTTCGGTAAGTTATTCGGCGCCCAGGGATCTCCATCGCCGGGCAGCTTACTGAATCTGTCGAGTCCTCGTTTTTGACCCATCAGGATGATTATCACGATTTATTCGTTTGTCCTTGATGATTCATTGACTAGTTAGAAATTCACCACGAGGACCGAACAACTAACTAAATGTTGTGAACCACTGCAGAAGATGAGGATGAGGTTAGGGCCCTTTAAAACCCTTTCTCTTTAATGTGTTCACTGCTCTTAAGGGTCTCAGTTTTAATTTTAAGCTCCCCAGTAATTTTATATTACTGATCGTTCCAAGGCGATACTTCTGTTGTGTTTCTAATTGTTTTGTGTTTTGGAGTCGAGTTTTTGTATTTCTTGAGCCTCATGTACGTTTTCATATTTTAGTTCAGTCCAGATAACTGAGTGGTCGCCTATTGGGGAATAGCTGCTCACTCGGCTTACTATATGTTTTTGGTATAAGAATCTTAGTGTCATTTTAGTTTTTTCCCACCCCTCGGTTTATGGAATGGGAATTTCTGATTGTGCCATTTCCTGATTATTGCCTACTTGTACCTTTCCAGTGCTCTGTCACGCTATATAGATCACAATTCAATCTCTCATACAGTTCCCACGGCAGAAACAAAGTCCAGTACATCTCAGACCCGCTTTCTGGCAAGTACAATTCTCCCTGTTACCCCTTTTTGCATCCACATTTAAGGAGTTCCTGGCACGACTGACTTATCTGTGGCAGATTTAAAATACATAGCATTTAAATTGTATGATAGCAAATATTGTGAATGGCACATTTCAGATTTAGGGCGTTTCAATTTGGCGGCCATCTTGGATATCACACTGGAATGTATTATTTAGAATGTGATTGTTTTAAGCTGATACAGAAATACACATACACAAGTATCAAGTAAAATCATCTGAAAAACAAAACTCTGAAAAACTGTCAAAATGAAAACATACGTATGTACTTCACTTCTTTGGTAGCCATTTTGAATGCCAAATTCGATCAGATAAATTCAATTTACCAATTATATTTCACACGTAACTTGTATTTGTGACATGTTAAATACTTGAAAACATTTTACAATACTAAATCCATATATTTGTTACCTTCAATTGTTAACATCATGCTATCTTGATTTTCTGAAGATAAAAGTGGCGGCCATCTTGAAAAATAGCCACCATCTTAGAAAATTTAGGAGTTTACATGCATAATAAGATATCTTGAAATGTTTATGATAGTTACAATGGCTTTTAAATACTTCAAAAGAAAGCAGTACTGCAAATTGACATCCATCTATATAAGCGCTTAATGAAAAAAGCTGCCATTTTAAAATTCAAGATGGCGGCCGTCATAGGGATAATTTTACGTGGCACTGGCCCTCAAAAATTGTTATAATTATAAATCTACCCCTGTGCCAAGTTTCATGCTTTTATCAAAAAGTGCACAATCCATTCACATATCCGCGCTGCTACTGGGGGGGGGGGGGGCAAGATAAACCGGCCTGGACAGCTTGCCCCCCGGGGGTAAAGATATCCAGGGTGGGGGTAAGATTTCCCGGGAAATTTTGCCCCCCGGGGGTAAGCCAACCACGGTCAGCTTACCCCCGGGAGGTAACCTGTCCAGGGGGTAAGATAAACTGGGACACCGGAACTCTGGTTGCCATGGCAACATATACATTTTAATGGGAAAAAATAAAAAATCTTCTCTGAAACCACAGGGCCCACAGCTTTGCTATTTGGTATGTGGCAAAGGCAAATGATCCTCTATATAAATTTTGCCAATCATGTCCCTGGGGGCAAATTTGGCCACGCCCTGGGGTTCGATAGTCTCCATCGACTTAATACAGGAAAACACTACATAAATCTCCAAAGCGGATCTTGATCAAATTACACACACAGCATCACTGGGCAGTAGGAAAGGTTGCATATTGTTTTGGGGCAGATCGGACTGGAACTCTGGTTGCCATGGCAACATATACATTTTAATGGGAAAAAACAATCTCTGAAACCACAAGGCCCACGGCTTTGATATTTGGTATTTGGTCGTCTATATAAATTGTGCCAATCATGCCCCTGGGGCCAAATTTGGCCACGCTCTGGGGGTTGATTGTCTCCATAGACTATAGGTAAACATTCAAACATCAATATCTCCAAAGCCAGTTGGCGGATCTTGATCAAATTACACGTTTGATCCCTATATTGAACCCCAGTTGGCCAACCAAAATGAAAAGCTCCTAGCCATTTCAGTTTAAGAATCCTGTTATTTTATTAGCTCACCAGAGCTGAACCTAGGCTCGTGGGGAGCTTATAGTACTGGAGCCGGCGTCCGTGCGTCCATTCACATTTTCAAAGATCTTCTCTGAAACCGCTTGGCTAATCAAAGCCAAATTTTTAGCTCACCTGAGCCGAAGGCTCACAAGGTGAGCTTATAGTATGGTAGTTGAGCCGTCGTCCGTGCGTGCGTTCACACTTTCAATCTTGAATATCTCTTATGCCCCTATCAGACTACGAAACCGAACTCCACGAATTGCCACGAATCGATAAATTTTAGGATTCGTGGAATTTCGTGAACTTTTTTTGTTTATTCGAAATTGTTTACGAACCTGTTAGGACACAGACACGATAGCGTTACGAATATTCGGCAGACTCGGCTGAATTCGGATGCAATTGCACGAACTTGGCAAGAACTCATAACGATTTACAATTATCTATTAAAAATATGCTGCGCGAAAGTTCGAGAATCAGTTACGAATCAGACGCGAGTATGACGATAACATGTGCGAATAATAAATATTCGTAGCTGTTCTTGACAATTCGCGAGAATTTTTCTCAAGATAGTTATAAAAGTTATAATACAACTGCTTGAGAACCAGTTTCAAATTAAATGAAGGACGATGAACACTTGCTATTATTCTATCGGCTATGCCCACAACAATTGGGAAACTCTTGTTCATAAATTACAACATGGCCACCTGTCTCTGAGCCCATGACTGTAGCTTTATCCCTGCAACGTTTTTCACCTCTGAGGCTGGATTCTCTCAGAAGTAAAGAAGTAACTTCTCTTCAACAGATCTGCCTTCTGTCGCACATTTAATGATAACATTGATTTTCTGTGTATTTTTCGCCTGTCCTTTGCTGCACCCGAAGGCTTTTTAGTTATATTTCTGTTGTCATATTCGTGGACTTCGGAGTTAGTTCCGGTGCATTCGGCTAACATTCGTGATATAACCTTCCATATTAAATTCCATTAATCTCCAGCTTCAAACAAACTCGTAGTAAAGTCGTTAGTCATTCGTGAGACTCTTAGCTGATTTGCATATTGATATGAATTCGTAAATAGTTCTTAACTATTTCGTATCTTCTTCGGTATGTATTCGCAACATTCGTCACGGAGTCGTTGTCAATTCGTAGTTGGTCGACAAGCTCCGGAATTCCCGAAAGAGTTACGAATGCATCCGAATCAGATAAGATTCGGTTACGATGTCAAGGAATGCAGTTACGACTTTGTTGCGAATTAAATGCGATTGTTTTGGTCGAAAATTCGGGACCAAAGTTTTGAACAGTTCAAAATTTTGGCCACGAATTTCTGACTGACCCACGATTCGCACGAACTAACTACGAACTGTAAGAATTAGTTAAGAACTTCCCGAATCGATTACGTTTCAGTTACGAATCGAAAAAAATGTCAAAAATTGTCAATTCGTGACGATTCGTGAGACAATTTGTCGTAGTGTGATAGGGGCATAAGACAACAAGGTCAATCGAAATCAAATTTTATCTGAGTAGGTGTAAAGGTTGCATTAGGTTTTGGGCCAGGTCGGATCAGAACTCTGGTTTCCATGGCAACAGATAGCTCCCATTGAGTTATAATGGGGAAAATGTTGTGGCCACTCTAGCAACTTCATTTTGGATTGGACCTTCTTCATTCTTGGGAATAATAAGGACAATCATAACATCTCGGATTTCGGCTAGGTTCGACCTCAGATTGTGGAGTTAGCTGCCCTTGAGCGTCTGTAAAAATCCCCATAGACTTATAATAAGAAAAACTTTGTGGCCACTCTAGCGCCATTATTTTTAGTGGATCTTCTTCATTCTTGCAGGTAACAAGGACAACTATAATATGTCGGATGGGTTCGAATTTCAGCTAGATCTGACCTCTGACTGTGGAGTGTTTGAACCACAGGACCAATGGTCCTGTAAATGCTCACCTGAAACCCGAGATATATACCAATAAATTTGTTTGACTAGAATGGTAATATACATGTATACCAGAGGACCATTGGTCCTGAGAACGCTCACCTGAAGCCTGATCTTGGAGTATTAAGTCATCATGAAATGACCTTGACCTTGAATACTCACACACCTTTATTGACTTCACAAGTTGTCTGCATCTGCAAAGTTTCAGGTCTCAGGCTGCAATAGTTTCCAAACACAGTGATTTCTGAGAAAACCATAATTTTAATTTTGATATTTAAATGACCTTGGGTCAAGGTCAACAAATGACCTTGGCCTTCATCAATTACTTACCTTCATTGACTCCATTAGTTGTCTGCATCTAGCAACTTTCAGGTCTCAGGCTGCAACAGTTTCCAAAATATCCATTGTTTTCGCCTTTTCCCATGTAAAAGCCTATGTTTCCAAAATTGACCTTGCCGTAAAATAGGTCAAGGTCATCCTAGGGTCATCATTTCAACAAACTATGATGGGCTGGGGGTCACAAATGCTACATACCAAGTTTCGTGTAAATCGGCCAGACGGTTCTGGAGAAGAAGATTTTTGAGTGGTTTTTACCATAGTTGGGCATGGCGGCCATCTTGGTCATGTGACCCGAATTTCGCGATCACACTTTCGTTCCCCCTACCCATGGACGCTCCACATAAAATTTCACTTTGATTGGCCAAGCAGTTTCAGAGAAGAAGATCTTTGAAAAGTGTGTATGGACGACAGACTGGCCAAGGTAAAGAGATGACCTTGACTTAAATTAATCACATACCTTCATCTACTCCATTAGTTGTTTGCAGGTCTCAGGCTGCAACAGTTTTCAAAAAATCCATAGTTTTCACTTTTCCCATGTAAAAGCCTATGTTTCCAAAATTGAATTTGCCGTAAAATAGGTCAAGGTCATCCTAGGGTCATCATTTGATCAAACTATGATGGGCTGGAGTCCCAAATGCTACATACCAAGTTTCATGAAAATCGGCCTGCCGGTTCTGGAGAAGATTTTTTAGTGGTTTTTACCATATATTGGCGTGGCGGCCATCTTGGTCATGTGACCCAGATTTTGCGATCAAACTTTCGTCTCCCCTACCCATGGATGCTCCACATAAAATTTCACTTTGATTGGCCAAGCAGTTTCAGAGAAGAAGATCTTTGAAAAGTGTGTATGGACGACAGACAGGCCAAGGTCAAGAGATGACCTTGACCTAAATTAATCACATACCTTCATCTGCTCCATTGGTTGTTTGCATCTACCACTTTTTAGGCCTCAGGCTGCAATAGTTTTCAAAAAGTCCATAGTTTTCACTTTTTCCCATGTAAAAGACTATGTTTCCAAAATTGACATTGCCATAAAATAGGTCAAATTCATCCTAGGGTCATCATTTTATCAAACTATGATGGGCTGAAGTCCCCAATGCTACATACCAAGTTTCGTGAAAAATCGGCCCACCGGTTCTGGAGAAGAAGATTTTTGAGTGGTTTTTACCATATATGGGCGTGGCAGCCATCTTGGTCATGTGACCTGGATTTCACGATCAAACTTTCGTTTCCCCTACCCATGGATGCTCCACATAAAATTTCACTTTGATTGGCCAAGCAGTTTCAGAGAAGATCTTTGAAAGTGTGTATGGACAACAGACTGGCCAAGGTCAAGAGATGACCTTGACCTAAATTAATCACATACCTTCATCTACTCCATTAGTTGTTTGCATCTACCACTTTTCAGGCCTCAGGCTGCAATAGTTTTCAAAAAATCCATAGTTTTCACTTTTTTCCATGTAAAAGCCTATGTTTCCAAATTTGACCTTGCCGTAAAATAGGTCAAGGTTATCCAAGGGTCATCATTTTATCAAACTATGATGGGCTGAAGTCTCCAATGTTACATACCAAGTTTCGTGGAAATCGGCCCAACGGTTCTGGAGAAGAAGAATTTTGAGTGGTTTTTACCATATATGGGCGTGGTGGCCATCTTGGTCATGTGACCCGGATCTCGCGATCAAATTTCAGTTCCCCCTACCCATGGATGCTCCACATAAAATTTCACTTTGATTGGCCAAGCGGTTTCAGAGAAGAAGATCTTTGAAATTGTGGACGACGGACGGACGGACGCCGGATCATGGCCATCCTATCAGCTCACCTTGTGAGCCTTCGGCTCAGGTAAGGTGAGCTAATAACCCCAGGGCCGGGTCAAAGTCAATTTCTTTTTGAAAACATTAAACTTCAGTCCATTTGCCAATATACTGCAAGTTTTGCCCTTCAAATGACATTTTAACAATTTTCCCACTTCAAATGCATGGGCGACCTATGTTGACCATGCCATAAAATAGGTCAAGGTCATCAAAGGGTCACGATTTATATAAAATTTGTAGAGCTCCATTGCCTGATGCTTCATGCCAAGTTTCAAAATCATAGGCCTTCTGGTTCTGGAGAAAAAAAGATTTTTAAAGGTTTTTGCTATTTATAGCCATGACGGCCATCTTGGTCATGTGACCTGGACCATTTATATGAACTTTCATTTCCTCTTCCTAATGATGCTCCACATGAAGTTTGGCTTTGATTGGCCAAGCCGTTTCAGAGAAGATCTTTGAACATTATGATAATATACATGTATATTACCCCGGGGTGGGGGCAGACCTGCCCCTGGGGTCCATTTTTTTTAGAATCATAAATGTCAAGTCCCTTTGCCCATTTCCATAAAGTATTTCCCCTCAAATGACATTTTGACAATTTTCCCCATTCAAATGCATGGGCAACACATGTTGACCTTGCAGTAAAATAGGTCAAGGTCATCCCAGGGTCATGATTTATATAAACTTTGTAGAGCTCCTCACCCTGATGCTTCAGGCCAAGTATCAAAATCGTAGGCCTTCTGGTTCTGGAGAAGAAGATTTTTAAAAGTTTTTGCTATTTATAGCCATGGCAGCCATCTTGGTCATGTGACCTTGACCATTTATATACACTTTCATTCCCACTTCCTAACAATGCTCCTCATAAAGTTTGGCTTTGATTGGCCAAGCAGTTTCAGAGAAGAAGATCTTTGAATATCACTGTAATATTATACAATTATTGACTATTGAGTCATTGAATATGATGTGATATCCAACAGAGACTACCAATATTGACCGAGGCGAAGCCGAGGTCAACATTGGTAGTCTCTGTTGGATATCACATCATATTCAATGACTCAATAGTCAACAATTGTTTTATTATATAACACTCTTTTAAAAATAATTTTAAAATAACTATTTTTATCTGTAAATGAATTAGTGTATACATATAGTTTACATATAGTCCCAGCATGACTGAAAAATGTTCATTGGGACATTAAGTCTAAATTCAAATAAACTAAACAGTAATAAACATCATTTGTACTTCATCGTCATTAATGCTTGACAGTAATCGATGTACATTTCCAATGACAGAGCGAGTTCTAAATTTAGTAACAAATATTCAATGGGAAAAACCCCAGGTCATAGAATATGACAAAATATGCAATGGGCTGAAAGCATTGTCTGAAATACTGCCTATTTATAGTTATATAATAAACATGTATATTGCCCCGGGGTGGGGGCAGTCAGACCCCTGGGGTCCAAATTTTTTCAGAATCATCAATCTTAAGTGCATTTGCCCATTTCCTGCAAGTTTTTCCCTACAAATGACATTTTAACACATTTCCCCATTCAAATTCATGAGCGACCTATGTTGACCCAGGGGGTAACATTTTCCATAAACATTACTCTTCTGTCCAATTTGCCTATTCCCAGTACATTTTACCCATTAAATAGCATTTTACCATTTTTTTCCATTCAAATGCATGTGTGACCTAAGTTGACCTTGCCGTAAAATAGGTCAAGGTCAGCCTAGGGTCATGATTTATATAAACTATGATGGGCCCGCATCCCCGATGCTACATACCAAGTTTCGTGGAAATCGGCCCACTGGTTCTGGAGAAGATTTTTAAAGGTTTTTGCTATTTATAGCCATGGTGGCCATCTTGGTCATGTGACCTGGACCATTTATATAAACTTTCGTTCCCCCTTCCTAAGGATGCTCCACATGAAGTTTGGCTTTGATTGGCCAAGCGGTTTCAGAGGAGATCTTTGAAATTGTGAACGACGGACGGACGGACGCCGGAGCATGGGTATACTATAAGCTCACCTGTGAGCCTTCGGCTCAGGTGAGCTAAAAATCATTATTTTGTGTTGTGGCCACTCTAGCGCCTTCAATTTTGATCGGATCTTCTTCATACTTGGAAGTAACAAGGATAGCCATAACATCTCGAATGAGTTCGAATTTCAGCCAGATCCAACCCTTGACTGCAGAGTTATCTGCCCTTGACTGTGTAAAAAATCAATATTTAGTGTTGTGGCCATTCTAGCGCCTTCATTTTTATTCGGATCTTCTTTATTCTTGGAAGTAACAAGGACATCCGTAACATCTCGGATGAGCTTGAATTTCGACCAGATCCAACCTCTGGCATCTTTGATTTTCAGTGGATCTTCTTCATTCCTGCAGGTAACAAGGATAAGTACAATATCTCAGATGAGTTCGAATTTCGGTCAGATCCAACCTCTGACTGCGGAGTTAGCTGCCCTTTAGTGTTTGAAAAATGAGTATTTTGTATTGTGGCCACTCTAGTGCCTTCAATTTTGATTGGATCATCTTCATTCTTGGAAGTAACAAGGATAACCATAACATCTTGGATGAGTTTGAATTTGAGCCAGATTCGACCCTGGACTGTGGAGTTAGCTGCCCTTGAATGTGCCGGTCTGTCATCCATACACACCTTTCAAAGATCTCTGAAAATGCTTGGCCAATCATAGTGAATTCTATGTGGAGCATCCATGGATAGGGGGAACGAAAGTTTGATCGTGAAATCCTGGTCACATGACCAAGATGGCCACCACGCCCATTTATGATAAAAAAACACAACAAAAATCTTCTCTAGAACCGGCAGGCCGATTTTCACGAAACTTGGTATGTAGCATTTGGGACTCCAGCCCATCATAGTTTGATCAAATGATGACCCAAGGATGACCTAGACCTATTTTACAGCAAGGTCAATTTTGGAAACAGAGGCTTTTACATGGGAAAAAGTGAAAACTTTGGATTTTTTGAAAACTATTGCAGCCTGAGACCTGAAAAGTGGTAGATGCAAAACCAGAGGACCAATGGTCCTGTAAACGCTCACCTGAGATCAGCTGCATATACCAATAAACATGTTTGAATATTATGGTATTTAACTCCAGTGCAGGGGCAGATAAGCCCTTGGGCCATTTTCTTTTTTCAGAATCTTCAATATTCCGTCCATTAGCCAATTTCCTGTTGGCTTTCTCCTTCAAATGACATTTTAACAGTTTTCCCAATTCAGATGCACAGGCAACCCATGTTGACCTTGCCATAAACTTGGTCAAGGTCATCACAGGGTCATGATTTATATATACATTTAAGTACTTTAGCCATCGATGCCTCACGCCAAGTTTCCTTGAAATCAGTCTATTGGTTTCAGAGAAGATGATTTTTGATGGGTTTTTACCATATATGGGCATGGCTGCCATCTTGGTCATGTGACCTAGATTATTTATATACACATTGATTCCCCCATTCTATAGATGCTTCACTTAAAATTTGGCTTTGTTTGGCCAAGCGGTTTCAGAGGAGAAGACGTTTGAATATTATGGAAATATACATGTATATTGCCCCGGGGTGGGGGCACATGAGCCCCTGGGGTCCAATTTTTTTCAGAATCATTAATATCCAGTCCTACTGCCCATTTCCTGCAAGACTTTCACTTTAAATGACATTTTAAAAGTTTTCCCCATTCAAATGCATTGGTGACCTATGTTGACCTTCCCGTAAAATAGGTCAAGGTCATCACAGGGTCATGATTTATATACACATTGTAGTGCTTGAGCCATCGATGCTTCGTGCCAAGTTTCTTTGAAATCGGTCAACCGGTTCTGGAGAAGAAGATTTTTGAACCGTTTTTACCATATATGGGCATGGCGGCCATCTTGGTCATGTGACCTGGATTTTTTATATACATATTTGTTACCCCTTCCTATTGATGCTTCACATAAAATTTCGCTTTGATTGGCCAAGCGGTTTCAGAGGAGATGTTTGAATATTATGGAGATATACATGTATATTGCCCCGGGGTGGGGGCGGATGAGCCCCTGGTGCCCAATTTTTTTCAGAATCATTAATATTCAGTCCTACTGCTCATTTTCTGCAAGATTTTTCCTTTAAATGACAATTTAACAATTTTTCCCATTCAAATGCATTCGCGACCTATGTTGACCTTGCCGTAAAATAGATCAAGGTCATCATAGGGTCATGATTTATATAAACATTGTAGTGCTTGAGCCATTAATGCTTCATGCCAAGTTTGGTTGAAATCGGTCCAGTGGTTCCGGAGAAGAAGATTTTTGAAGGGTTTTTACCATATATGGGCATGGCGGCCATCTTGGTCATGTGACCTGGATTATTTATATACACATTGGTTCCCCCTTCCCATAGATGCTTCATGTAAAATTTGGCTTTGATTGGCCAAGCGGTTTCAGAGGAGAAGATCTTTGAAAATGGTGGACGACGGACCGACGGCGGAGCATGGGTATACTATAAGCTCACCTTGTGAGCCTGACGGCTCAGGTGAGCTAAAAACTAATGGAGTAGATGAAGGTGTGTGATTAATTAAGGTCAAGATCATCTCTTGACCTTAGCCCATCTGTCGTCCATACAGGCTTTTCAAAGATCTTCTCTGTAACAGCTTGATTTGACTCTCAGGTGAGCGATCGTTGCCCTTGGGCTACTTGTTGTTGCTGTTATGTTTCATAAGAGTTCCTGAGTGCATATTTGTAAATTTGTTTCAGTTTAACATCTCGGTCAACAATACTCTAGCCATGTTGGGACAGAGCCATCACATCCTTGGCATTTAGTTAACACAAACTAGTGGGGTTCAGACCTCCGACCACTCGATACAGAGTTTGACACTCTAACCACTAGGTCATGACACTTTCCCTTTTTGATCTTGGCACCAAAAGGACTAGGGCGTTTAAACGTCTGATTTTGGCCTCAGATTTTGCTAAAAAATAATTTTTTTGGAATTTAGGTGAGAAAAATATTCCTTGAAACAGCCATATGTCTCCTCTATTAAAAACAAGAACAAGTACTTCATTTATCATACAAGCGTTGCCATGGCAATGCCCAGAAGAACCATAGGTAGAGCACATTTTGGTCTATTTTTGACCATGTCTGAACACATTTTTAAAGTGCCAGCCCACACAACGAACAAAATGCTACTTAGCATACAATATCTCTGGATGATACTTCATAATTATTTCATAAGAAATTGTTTGCCGCATGGGCCGGTAGTTGAAAACGATGTTGAATGGTGAAAAATAGACACAAAATTGCAAAAAGTGGTATTTCTATGCTTTTTGGAGCATTGCCATGGCAACATGTGTAATTTGAATGTGATAGTTGTGCTAGAATTTATAAGCACGGACCTATACCCGCTATTTGCAATACTTTTCTCCTCAAAATTCCAAAATTCATTTTTTTACCGACACATGAGGCCAAAATCAGGCCTTAAATCCCCTAGGCCTTTGACAAAAATTCTAGGATGTAAAGCAAGAGTAAAAGGCTGCTTTCTTTGGTGATTTATTATAGGTCAGGTCTCAGAATCTTCAATCTGGATTACAATATAAAAACTGAACAATATTATGCAATATGCATTTACAAAAATACTTTTACACAACAATTAATTAACTATCTTATAGCAATTAAACCTTAATTAATAAAAACCTATGTGCACAATAAACTTTGGTGGAAGTACCCAAAACTTTTTACACAAGAGAAAAGCTTTTGAATAGCTGTTGATCAAACTGTAAGCAGTCTACTGCAATAATCTGCTGCTTTGGCGAAGAGGGAAATTATTGTATTCCATTTCAAGTTATAAATCGTTCATAGATCTAAGGAAACCATTATAAACAAACAATATCGACTCACCCGCGTTTTAGGGTTTACAAGTATGACGTATTTACTGTAAACTTTTAGATATTATTGCTTGTCTCAATGTGCAACGCTATCCCAAGTTTTAGAGTTCGCCTCTACAGATTACATTTATTTACCTTTATTTACCTGTTCATGCGAAAAATGGTATAGCCTTATTACCATGCATTTTTGAATTATCAGTCTAGATGGTGGGCATTTATATTTACTGATCAATACAAGTGTTAAGCTGCTTGTTTTGATTTATCATAAATAATCTGACATCTGAAGCTGCTTGTCACCACATTACCATGACAGGCTACCGGTAAATGCACTTTGGAATTTTATACATCTATTGTTACAATTTTTACATAAGAGCATTTTACAATTTATACATAATCATACTGATTAAAAGCTATACACACAAATGAACACGAAACTATCAGATCTATTCTTAGTACAAGACCTTTCCTTTACCATTAACTTAACTAATTCATGTGTGCAAAACATCTCTGTTTTTGCTTAAAAGACATTTGTCCTAAATCTAAAATTTCCTGACTGTAACTGGCAAACTGTGACTGCCAGCTCAGTCATTCATCAGTCAATAAATAGTCACAACCAAGTGTCACAAGGTCAAAGCAGCATACACGTAAACATACATTCATCATTATCATGACTAATCTACATATCTGATAATTCAAAGGCGAATCACCTTTCAAAATAGGGACAATGATTAAACCAGAGGACCAATGGTCCTGTAAACGCTCACCTGAGACCTGAGATATATACCAATAAACTTGTTTGACTAGAATGGTAATATACATGTATATTAACCCCAGGGCAGGGTCAGAGCAACCTCTGGAGTCACTTTCTTTTTTAAATCATAAAGATTCAGTCCATTTGCCAATTTACTGCAAGTTTTGCCCTTCAAATGACATTGTAACAATTTTCCCCATTCAATTGCGTGGGCAACCTAAGTTGACCTTGCCGTAAATAAGGTCAAGGTCATCCCAGTGTCATGATTTAAACCAACTTTGTAGAGCTCCATTGCCTGATGCTTCATGCCAAGTTTCAAAATCATAGGCCTTCTGGTTCTGGAAAAGAAGATTTTTAAAGGTTTTTGCTATTTCTAGCCATGGTGGCCATCTTGGTCATGTGACCTTGACCAACTTCACAAACTTTCATTTACTCTTCCTAAGAATGCTCCTCATAAAGTTTGGCTTTGATTGGCCAAGCGGTTTCAGAGAAGATGTTTGAACATTATGGTCATACACATGTATAAAGCCCCTCACATGTATAAAGCCCCTGGGCAGGGGCAGACAACCCTCTGGGCCAAAAATATTTTCATAAACATGAATATTCTGTCCATTTTCTCATTCCTAACAAGTTTTTTGCCATTAATTGACATTTAATGAGTTTCCTATTTTTTCCCATTCAAATGCATGGGCGGCCTAATTAAGTTGACCTTGCTGTAAAAAAGGTCAAGGTCATCCCAGGGTCATGATTTATATAAACTTTGTACAGCTCCATTGCCTGATGCTTCATGCCAAGTTTCAAACTCATAGGCCTTCTGGTTCTGGAGAAGAAGATTTTTAAAGGTTTTTGCTATTTATAGCCATGGCGGCCATCTTGATCATGTGACCTTGACCATTTATACAGACTTTCATTCACTCTTCCTAAGAATGCTCCACATAAAGTTTGGCTTTGATTGGCAAAGCGGTTTCAGAGAAGAAGATGTTTGAATAATTTGGTCATACACATGTATATTGCCCCGGGGTGGGGGCAGACAGACCCCTGGGGTCCAAATTTTTTTCAGAATCATCAATCATAAGTCCATTTGCCCATTTCCTGCAAGTTTTTCCCTACAAATGACATTTTAACACTTTTCCCCATTCAAATGCATGAGCGACCAATGTTGACCTTGCCGTAAAATAGGTCAAGGTCATCCTAGGGTCATGATTTATATAAACTTTGTAGAGCTCCAGTCAATGATGCTTCACACCAAGTTTCAAAATCATTGGCTTTCTGGTTCTGGAGAAGAAGATTTTTAAAGGTTTTTTCTATTTATAGCCATGGCGGCCATCTTGGTCATGTGACCTTGACCATTTATATAAACTTTCTTTCCCCCTTCCCAAGGATGCTCCATATGAAGTTTGGCTTTGATTGGCCAAGCGGTTTCAGGGGAGAAGGTGTTTCATTATTATGGAAATATACATGTATATAGCCCCGGGGCAGGGGCAGACAAGCCCCCAGGGGCTAAAATTTTGCATTAACATTAATCTTCTGTCCATTTGCCTATTCCCAGTAAGTTTTACCCATTAAATAGCATTTTACCATTTTTTTCCCATTCAAATGCATTGGCGACCTAAGTTGACCTTGCCGTAAAATAGGTCAAGGTCATCGTAGGGTCATGATTTATATAAACTATGATGGGCCAGCATCCCCGATGCTACATACCAAGTTTCGTGGAAATCGGCCCACTGGTTCTGGAGAAGAAGATTTTTAAAGGTTTTTGCTATTTATAGCCATGGCGGCCATCTTTGTCATGTGACCTGGACCATTTATATAGACTTTCGTTCCCCCTTCCTAAGGATGCTCCACATGAAGTTTGGCTTTGATTGGCCAAGTGGTTTCAGAGGAGAAGATCTTTGAAATTGTGAACGGACGCCGGAGCATGGGTATACTATAAGCTCACCTGTGAGCCTTCGGCTCAGGTGAGCTAACAAAGCAGGAAAGTCTTGAAATTTGGTCGGAGGATCTGAAATTCCAAATAGGGAGATGTATAAGATATATAGGGAAATTGTGATGATTTGTTGAAAAATAAGGAAATCTCTCTGAAATAGGGAGATATCACATGTATGGAAAATAAAATAGATTTCATTCATTACTCACATAGCCAAGATATTGCCTACGAGGCTGTCAACAACATACATAGAGGATCTTACACGAGTGGTCATTTCATATGAAATTTATTAACCAAGCCTTTGGCGAGTTTAATAAATTTCATGAAATGACCACGAGTGTAAGATTCGTTTTATCGTATGACTTTTAAAATAGGATTTTATCACATTCCAAATGGACATATTTTCAATGAAAAATTACATTGTTGTTACGGACATCGTCAATGACGTTACATATTCCTGCAAAAAAATGTTAACACATATGTGGTCATAACACTTTTATTACATGACGTTATCCACTGGAAAACAGCAAGGTCATATGATAAAACTTTAAGACATACATTTTTTTTTTAGAGTCGCTGTTAGAAGTCTGAGGTCTTGTAGCTTCTTACATTTTTCAAACAACAGAGAGCAGTATCTGTAATGCAATAAAATTTTCAATGAAACCTTAGTTTCAACACCCAGTCCTACATCACGATCATAATTTCTGTTTATATAATTCCTCAGATAATGATCTTGTTTGTTTGTTTTGTGGTTGCATGTCCCAGTCAACAATTTTTCAGTCATGTCAGGACAGAGCCACTGCTTCCTATGTATTAATGACCAGTACTGTATCTTGCTCACAAGGACACAACCTGGTGCCAGTAGGATTTGAACCCCTGACCTCCCATTCCATAGTCGGATGTACTAACCAATAGGCCATCACCTGCTAACCAGAACACCATGCTCCCATTTACCAAAACCTAGAGCTTTCATTATGGCACCATTTTCACCTATATGTTGAGACAAATGAGCCGCTGCATAAGAAAACGAACAATCTGCATATGCGAAAACAAAGACGCAGATCAGCTGTGCAGTAACTGCACAGCTGATTACTGCACAGCTGATCAGCGCCTTTGTTTTCGCTACACAGATAGTACAATCCCTCTTCTTCTTAAATCCGAAATTTCAAGCTTCCAGCCTTCTTCTGTGACTGTACAAGCCGATTTGTGTCAGACCTGGTTGGAATCGCAAATTGTTGGTTTTCTCATGCAGTGCCTGCTGCTCACCTATGTTGAGACAAACAGAAAATTGCAGAGCAGCAAAGAATGTATGTGGGGGTGGTCAGCTATACAATTCAGCCTCATTATAATGCACTTCACTATAATGCAGTTTTCTATATAACATGGCCATGTCATGGCTTCCAGATGGATTATTTTGCTATATGTCTATGGTAAGCAACCCCACTATATCAAGGTTCCACTTATAACATGGTCTGCTTCTACTGCTTCTATGGACCACAAAGGTCGTGTTATATTGAGATTAAATGACTCCATCACACTTGAAGCATCTTTACACTTGATAGCAGGTACAATGTATATATGGCAGTATTGAATAGCAGCACTACTCTAGTACAGGTCTCTGTAGAAGTTCTTCATTCAAAAGGATCTTTGAGAGAGTAGGCTCCTAGTGATATTGTGTCACTGTCATCAAAGTTGGCTAGACTGATGCTATCCTCCTGCAAGTGAAATACAAATTTTCTTTGAAAAGGTCTTATTGCTTAATGTTTTAAATTCATGGTCAAGAGCTAAGGTCAGCTATTCTAATTGAAATGTTAATGGGCAGTTCTAAGAGCACATTTTGTCACAACAAATGCTTCTTAGCCCATAGTTTATCTTGGACTTGAAAGTCTCATCAATAGCTGGGTCACACAGCAAGGGGACCTAGCTTTGGCATCCATCCTTACCTAAAGTCTTCAAAGTATGTGTGCTTAAGGAAATCTTTTTGCTGGCCAATGGCTTTCCTGGATGATACATAATATGAGCCACCGCTTCAGAAAACCAACAATCTGCATATGCAAAACAAAGGCGCAGATCAGCTTCACAGTAACTGCGAAGCTGATCAGCACCTTTGTTTTCGCTACATGGATAGTACAATTCCTCTTCTTCTTAAATCCGAAAGTTCAAGATTCTAACCTTCTTCTGTCATTATACAGTCCAGTTTGTGTCGGACCTGGTCAGAACCCAAATTGTTGGTTTTCTCATGCACAGGCACAATATAAATTCATAAAGCTATGACTATGAAATTATTGAGCACTAACCGTCAGATCTATTGTACTGGCCATTCTTCTGCCTCGGAACTCCCGCGGGGTAAAGTTGTTCTGGCTGTCCTTTACAAATGGACTAAACACCTGAGAGACAGCTCGCTTAAATCTCTTAGGAGTCTTGTTGAAGGAAAATGCTCGACTAACTCTTCTGCTGAACCTGAAAACCATGAAAATGAGAAAACCAACAATTTAGAATTCTTCTCTATGTTTACTGGACTGTTACATGTACATAGACCACTTTTGCATTCTTCCTTTTTTTCAATGAGCTGAGAAAGAATACAGCCAATTGTCTAAAAAATATGAAAAACAAACCATGCTTTCAAACATCTACCACAAGCATTTACTGATAGTACAATATATCATGATTAAGATGAAAACCTCTGTGTTATAAAATGACCTTTTAGCATATTTTCAGTGAAAAGAGTCTCCGTGAGTAATTCAAATTGAGGTGTTGTTTTTGTGGTATAACATCCGCCATCAATTTTCAGTCATACTGGTTCAGAACCACTGCTCCCTATAAGTATTGACCTGTACCTCTGTACCATGTAAAGTTAAATGTGTTCTGCTCAAGGACATAACCCGACTCCTGTGGGATTCGAACACAGCACCTTCAGAGTGTGACACTGTACCACAAGGCCCCCACATTCCCAAGGAAGTTTATTTTCTGTAACAATTAGGTAGGCACAATATCAAAATGTTCCATAAAATTGATCAGCTCGTGAATGCCCCTATCAGAGCTTAAACATTATGCATCAGAACCAGAGGACCAATGGTCCTGTAAACGCTCACCTGAGACCCGAGATATGTACCAACCAGCAACCAATCAAAATAAAGGATTTAAGGACAAAATTCACATAAAATGTAGAGGACTACTCTATAAACATTTCTGCAAAAACAAAATTAAATATCTGCAATTAGACCAGAAAAATAGCCAATTTCCACTTTTCCCATTACAAGTCTATGGAAACTTTAAGTTGCCATAGCGGCGTAGAGTTCTTATCAGCTCAAATTATGTAGAGGCTACTGTCAGGAACATGCATACAAGGTACAGGCTTCATGCCGTAGACAGTTTCTGAGAAGAAGATTTTTAAATGTTTTTCGCCCTTTATGTGGCCCCAGCAACCAATCAAAATAAAGGATTAGGAAAAAAAAATCACAAGAAACTTAGATATCTACTCAATAAACATTTCTGCAAAAACAAAATTCAAATATGGGCCACAACGTGAGAAACTGTGCCTTCAGACAATCATTAGAGTATTAAGAAAACAAAAATACGCTGAATGTATGATGTTTCTAGAGTCTGTTACTCTTTATTTGACCCGATTTTTTCACTTATTTTGTGAGTTATGACCAATTTACTATATGAACCCTACAGACATCATTGTCCTGAAAAATGACGTCAAACGGTTGCGTAATGCATTTCTGTATGTAAGTAGAGCTGACAAAACTCGATGCATTTGCTTAAAACTGTTTAAGCACTGGTCAGGACCTATTGCTAAGATTGAAGCATACCATCCTTACAATCAATCTGAGATAATTATTTTGTCTATTTTTATGATACGGTTGCTCTGGTAACCGTTTAACGATACATATAGGGAAATTATGTGTATTATGGGATAAAACAAGGGCGGATAACTCAAAATATTGACAATAAATATGTTTTAAAACTCATTTATTTGGTAGCCCAGTGTTCTAAGATTACAAATACAGTGTTATTTCTATAACATATTTTACATCATTTTTTCCGCTTTTTGCTGCTTTCTACTAGTAATGTCAGAATGTCCAAAGGTACATTTTGTCGCGCATTAGAAAATTAGCAAATTTCCACTTTTCCCATTATAAGTCTATGGAAACTTAAAGTTCCATAGCAAGCAGAGTTCTTAGCCGACTGGAATAAAAAACACAAATTATGTAGAGGCTTCTGTCAGGAACATGTATACAAAGTACAGGATTCATCCCCTTGACAGTTTCTGAGAAAAAGATTTTTGAATGTTTTTTTGAAATTTTCCCCTTTATGGGGCCCCATCAATGAATCAAAGTAAAAGATTCGGACAAAAGTCACAAGAAATGTAGAGGACTAGTCAATAAACATTTCTGCAAAAACAAAATTCAAATATCTGCAATTGGTCCGGAAAAATAGCCAATTTCCACTTTTCCCATTATAAATCTATGGAAACTTTAAGTTGCCACAGCAACCAGACTTCTTATCCGTCTGGAATAAAAAACACAGAATATGTAGCGGCCACTGTCAGGAACATGTATACAAAGTACAGGCTTCATTCCCTTGACAGTTTCTGAGAAGAAGATTTTTGAATGTTTTTCGAAATTATGCCCTATATGGGGCCCCTGCAACCAATCAAGATAAAGAATTAGCACAAAAGTCACATAAAAACGTAAAGGACTACTCAATAAACATGTCTGCAAAAACTAAATTCAGACAGCGAAAACTGGCAATTTTCACTTTTTCCATTGTAAGTCTATGGAAGCATAAGTTGCCATAGCAACCAGAGTCCTTATCCGATCAAAACAAAAAACACAATTAATCTTTCCCCTTACCTGTAGATGCTGTAAGTGTAATATGAGAACAATCGGCCCAGCGGTTTCAAAGAAGAAGATCTTTGAAATTGTGGACGCCGCCGGACGGACGCCGGATCATGGCCATCCTATAAGCTCACCTTGTGAGCCTTCGGCTCAGGTGAGCTAAAAACCTGTCCATGAAATGTATACCCCCTTTTGTATAGAAAAAATGGGGTTTGCAGGGGTTTACCTATTTTTCTTATTTTTGCTCCAAAACATAGATTGAGGGTACTTGTTAGAAACGCCTCGGCGAGGTGGTTCTAACGTGTACCCACAATCTATGATTTGAGCAAAAATAATAAAAATATCATATTTTTTTTCTACTGAAAATTGTCATTCTTTTAAAACTTTAAAACCTCTGTATATTACATGGACATGTTTTTGTACTGTATGTCACTACCTGCCAGCTCTACCCAGTGTCTGACTGGTGAAATCCCTCGTATTGACATACCTGCCAGCTCTACCCAGTGTCTGATTGGTGAAATCCCTCGTATTGACATACCTGCCAGCTCTACCCAGTGTCTGACTGGTGAAATCCCTCGTATTGACATACCTGCCAGCTCTACCCAGTGTCTGATTGGTGAAATCCCTCGTATTGACATACCTGCCAGCTTTACCCAGTGTCTGACTGGTGAAATCTCTAGTATTGACATACCTGCCAGCTTTACCCAGTGTCTGACTGGTGAAATCCCTAGTATTGACATACCTGCCAGCTTTACCCAGTGTCTGACTGGTGAAATCCCTAGTATTGACATACCTGCCAGCTCTACCCAGGGTCTGATTGGTGAAATCCCTCGTATTGACATACCTGCCAGCTCTACCCAGTGTCTGATTGGTGAAATCCCTCGTATTGACATACCTGCCAGCTCTACCCAGTGTCTGACTGGTGAAATCCCTCGTATTGACATACCTGCCAGCTCTACCCAGTGTCTGATTGGTGAAATCCCTCGTATTGACATACCTGCCAGCTCTACCCAGTGTCTGACTGGTGAAATCCCTCGTATTGACATACCTGCCAGCTCTACCCAGTGTCTGACTGGTGAAATCCCTCGTATTGACATACCTGCCAGCTCTACCCAGGGTCTGATTGGTGAAATCCCTCGTATTGACATACCTGCCAGCTCTACCCAGGGTCTGATTGGTGAAATCCCTCGTATTGACATACCTGCCAGCTCTACCCAGTGTCTGATTGGTGAAATCCCTCGTATTGACATACCTGCCAGCTCTACCCAGTGTCTGATTGGTGAAATCCCTCGTATTGACATACCTGCCAGCTCTACCCAGGGTCTGATTGGTGAAATCCCTCGTATTGACATACCTGCCAGCTCTACCCAGTGTCTGATTGGTGAAATCCCTCGTATTGACATACCTGCCAGCTCTACCCAGTGTCTGATTGGTGAAATCCCTCGTATTGACATACCTGCCAGCTCTACCCAGCGTCTGATTGGTGAAATCCCTCGTATTGACATACCTGCCAGCTCTACCCAGTGTCTGACTGGTGAAATCCCTCGTATTGACATACCTGCCAGCTCTACCCAGTGTCTGACTGGTGAAATCCCTCGTATTGACATACCTGCCAGCTCTACCCAGTGTCTGACTGGTGAAATCCCTCGTATTGACATACCTGCCAGCTCTACCCAGTGTCTGATTGGTGAAATCCCTCGTATTGACATACCTGCCAGCTCTACCCAGTGTCTGACTGGTGAAATCCCTCGTATTGACATACCTGCCAGCTCTACCCAGTGTCTGACTGGTGAAATCCCTCGTATTGACATAACTGCCAGCTCTACCCAGTGTCTGACTGGTGAAATCCCTCGTATTGACATACCTGCCAGCTCTACCCAGTGTCTGACTGGTGAAATCCCTCGTATTGACATACCTGCCAGCTCTACCCAGTGTCTGATTGGTGAAATCCCTCGTATTGACATACCTGCCAGCTCTACCCAGTGTCTGATTGGTGAAATCCCTAGTATTGACATACCTGCCAGCTCTACCCAGTGTCTGATTGGTGAAATCCCTCGTATTGACATACCTGCCAGCTCTACCCAGTGTCTGACTGGTGAAATCCCTCGTATTGACATACCTGCCAGCTCTACCCAGTGTCTGACTGGTGAAATCCCTCGTATTGACATACCTGCCAGCTCTACCCAGTGTCTGACTGGTGAAATCCCTAGTATTGACATACCTGCCAGCTCTACCCAGTGTCTGACTGGTGAAATCCCTCGTATTGACATACCTGCCAGCTCTACCCAGTGTCTGACTGGTGAAATCCCTCGTATTGACATACCTGCCAGCTCTACCCAGTGTCTGACTGGTGAAATCCCTCGTATTGACATACCTGCCAGCTCTACCCAGTGTCTGACTGGTGAAATCCCTCGTATTGACATAACTGCCAGCTCTACCCAGTGTCTGACTGGTGAAATCCCTCGTATTGACATACCTGCCAGCTCTACCCAGTGTCTGACTGGTGAAATCCCTCGTATTGACATAACTGCCAGCTCTACCCAGTGTCTGACTGGTGAAATCCCTCGTATTGACATACCTGCCAGCTCTACCCAGTGTCTGACTGGTGAAATCCCTCGTATTGACATACCTGCCAGCTCTACCCAGTGTCTGACTGGTGAAATCCCTAGTATTGACATACCTGCCAGCTCTACCCAGTGTCTGATTGGTGAAATCCCTCGTATTGACATACCTGCCAGCTCTACCCAGTGTCTGACTGGTGAAATCCCTCGTATTGACATACCTGCCAGCTCTACCCAGTGTCTGATTGGTGAAATCCCTCGTATTGACATACCTGCCAGCTCTACCCAGTGTCTGATTGGTGAAATCCCTCGTATTGACATACCTGCCAGCTCTACCCAGTGTCTGATTGGTGAAATCCCTCGTATTGACATACCTGCCAGCTCTACCCAGTGTCTGATTGGTGAAATCCCTCGTATTGACATACCTGCCAGCTCTACCCAGTGTCTGATTGGTGAAATCCCTCGTATTGACATACCTGCCAGCTCTACCCAGTGTCTGACTGGTGAAATCCCTCGTATTGACATACCTGCCAGCTCTACCCAGTGTCTGACTGGTGAAATCCCTCGTATTGACATACCTGCCAGCTCTACCCAGTGTCTGACTGGTGAAATCCCTCGTATTGACATACCTGCCAGCTCTACCCAGTGTCTGACTGGTGAAATCCCTCGTATTGACATACCTGCCAGCTCTACCCAGTGTCTGACTGGTGAAATCCCTAGTATTGACATACCTGCCAGCTCTACCCAGTGTCTGACTGGTGAAATCCCTCGTATTGACATACCTGCCAGCTCTACCCAGTGTCTGACTGGTGAAATCCCTCGTATTGACATACCTGCCAGCTCTACCCAGTGTCTGATTGGTGAAATCCCTAGTATTGACATACCTGCCAGCTCTACCCAGTGTCTGATTGGTGAAATCCCTCGTATTGACATACCTGCCAGCTCTACCCAGTGTCTGATTGGTGAAATCCCTAGTATTGACATACCTGCCAGCTCTACCCAGTGTCTGATTGGTGAAATCCCTAGTATTGACATACCTGCCAGCTCTACCCAGGGTCTGATTGGTGAAATCCCTAGTATTGACATACCTGCCAGCTCTACCCAGTGTCTGATTGGTGAAATCCCTCGTATTGACATACCTGCCAGCTCTACCCAGTGTCTGACTGGTGAAATCCCTCGTATTGACATACCTGCCAGCTCTACCCAGTGTCTGACTGGTGAAATCCCTCGTATTGACATACCTGCCAGCTCTACCCAGTGTCTGATTGGTGAAATCCCTCGTATTGACATACCTGCCAGCTCTACCCAGTGTCTGATTGGTGAAATCCCTCGTATTGACATACCTGCCAGCTCTACCCAGTGTCTGATTGGTGAAATCCCTCGTATTGACATACCTGCCAGCTCTACCCAGTGTCTGACTGGTGAAATCCCTCGTATTGACATACCTGCCAGCTCTACCCAGGGTCTGATTGGTGAAATCCCTCGTATTGACATCTAACTGATGGCCCTCTACTATAGATATCAAACTATCCTGCAATCAGACAGGGGGTAGTTATAGAAATAAGAAAGATCATGAAAACAGTAACTTCATGTCATGAAGACAGTGCTTTTCTAAAACTGGGAGGCAAATTTTGTATTGCATTTATCAATTCAAAATGCCATCAAATTCTTAATTTCAGTTCAATCTGGCCAAGAACAGTGCATGTATATCCTATAGAAAAACAAAAATAGTTAAAACTGTAGACGGTCTTTTACCACAAGTGATCAGTGAAATGCATGTTAAAATGACATGGCAGTATTCACACAGTTATAGCACATAGAAGCTGTATCTTTAACTTGGTCTTAGGCCATGCTTGATTATTAAAAGTCACTTCTGAAGCTTGGTCAAACTCTAATATGGACATCTACCATTGTATAAAGTCTGTTCTACAAATAGTAACTAATCACAATATAGTACATGTAAACACAATCTGCTCTACACCAGTACACATGGTATTAACTTATCTATTACTGACACAAAACTTAACTTACACAATCTGCTCTACACATGGTATTGGCAATATTTTTAGCCAGACTAATGATAAAGTCTTTCTTCTCCACATCCTCTGAATCAATCATAAACGGTAGGAATGTCTCCTTTTTCTCTGCAGCATTTTTCACAATCAGTCCAAATGCGCTACGACATTCCTCCGTCTCAGTAAAGTCCAACACTCTACGTATACTCTGTAACTGGATGAATTCCTTGTGTTCAAATCCTTTCTTTGGTGTCCGCGAGGGCAGGGGGCTCCGGGAATGTAGCACTTTTAACTTTCTTTTACATATCTGGAAGAATAAGCATGAAGTCCAATTCGGCTCTAATTGTTAAGTGGAATAGAGTATTTTCATTTTCAGACAAAAATGTACTAAAGCATCAAGGCTGTCAGGCTGTACAATGTTCTTTAATGGGTTATCAATGTAAAAACTACTTTATAGCCTACTTATTCGTAGTAAAAGGTGATTACAAAATAACTAGATTCAAACTGTATTGTCATTGCAAAAACTGAGCCTAATTTCACTTCCTTTTCCTCTTTTTCCTCTGACACATTTAATCATAACTTTCTCCTCTGTTTTACCAAAATAAAACCAACCAGAGGACCAATGGTCCTGTAAACGCTCACCTGAGATCTGCTGCATATACCAATAAACATGTTTGAATATTATGGTATTTAACTCCAGTGCAGGGGCAGATGAAGCCCTTGGGCCATTTTCTTTTTTCAGAATCTTCAATATTCTGTCCATTTGCCAATTTCCTGCTGGCTTTTCCCTTCAAATGACATTTTAACAGTTTTCCCAATTCAAATGCAAAGGCAACCCATGTTGACCTTGCCATAAACTTGGTCAAGGTCATCACAGGGTCATGATTTATATATACATTGGAGTACTTTAGCCATCGATGCTTCACACCAAGTTTCCTTGAAATCAGTCCATTGGTTTCAGAGAAGAAGATTTTTGATGGGTTTTTACCATATATGGGCATGGTGGCCATCTTTGTCATGTGACCTAGATTATTTATATACACATTGATTCCTCAATTCTATAGATGCTTCACATAAAATTTGGCTTTGATTGGCCAAGCGATTTCAGAGGAGAAGAGGTTTGAATATATATTATGGAAATATACATGTATATTGCCCCGTGGTGGGGGCACATGAGCCCCTGGGGTCCAATTTTTTTCAGAATCATTAATTTTCAGTCCTACTTCCCATTTCCTGCAAGACTTTCACTTTAAATTACATTTTAAAAGTTTTCCCCATTCAAATGCATTGGCGACCTATGTTGACCTTGCCGTAAAATAGGTCAAGGTCATGAAAAGGTCATGAATTATATACACATTGTAGTGCTTGAGCCATCGATGCTTCATGCCAAGTTTTGTTGAAATCGGTCCACCGGTTCTGGAGAAGAAGATTTTTGAAGGGTTTTTACCATATATGGGCATGGCGGCCATCTTGGTCATGTGACCTGGATTATTTATATACACATTGGTTCCCCCTTCCCATAGATGCTTCATGTAAAATTTGGCTTTGATTGGCCAAGCGGTTTCAGAGAAGAAGATGTTTGAATATTATGATAATATACATGTATATTGCCCCGGGGTGGGGGCGGATGAGCCCCTGGTGCCCAATTTTTTTCAGAATCATTAATATTCAGTCCTACTGCTCATTTTCTGCAAGATTTTTCCTTTAAATGACAATTTAACAATTTTTCCCATTCAAATGCAAAGGCGACCTATGTTGACCTTGCCGTAAAATAGGTCAAGGTCACCGCAAGGTCATGATTTATATACACATTGTAGTACTTGAGTCATCGATGCTTCATGCCAAGTTTGGTTGAAATCGGTCAAGTGGTTCTGGAGAAGAAGATTTTTGAAGGGTTTTTACCATATATGGGCATGGCGGCCATCTTGGTCATGTGACCTGGATTATTTATATACACATTGGTTCCCCCTTCCCATAGATGCTTCATGTAAAATTTGGCTTTGATTGGCCAAGCGGTTTCAGAGAAGAAGATCTTTGAAAATGGTGGACGACGGACGACGGACGGACGACGGACGGACGACGGACAGACGGACGCCGGATCATGGCCATCCTATAAGCTCACCTTGTGAGCCTGACGGCTCAGGTGAGCTAATAAACTTTCCTATCTTTTAAATGTACATGTACTTGTTATACAAATTCTTGAAATGTATACAAAATATCGCATATGACTGTCTTTTATTTCCTGCCAAGACAGGATTATTTCTTGTCAAATTGTGGTCAAGAAGAGTTTATTCTGGTCAAGCTGTGTTTAATTCTTGTCAAGGAGTGATTATTTCTTGTCAAATATTGCTTATTTTTTTGTCAAGAAGTGCTTTAATTAAGAAATATACAACTCAAACTTTGATTAGCATCAAAAGTTTATTTTTGATTACAGGACATATTGGTAATCTTACGCACGAAATTTTGCTACAGATATATAGCAGCACCATCACCGTGCAAATATTCCATCATTTTTTCGTGTTGCCTGCGAGCCCTTCTCGCAGACTTGCAGGAACAATGGAAACCCCTGGAACTGAAGTTGTCACTGCTGCCTACCCTATCCAATTCTGTCATTCATCCCCTCTTACTGGTTCATTCAACTGCAAAACTGTTTTGATAATCGAAATGTCGATACTTTTGTGTCTAAAAAGCACTTTTGGAAAATTTCAGAAATCTGTGATTTTTGGTTAAAAACACGATTTTTTACCAAAAAATTTTTTTTCGCTTTTGTTCAGTCAATGAACAATGGCAACTTTAATTTCAGGGGGTTTCCATCGTTTCTGCAAGTCTGCGAAAAACGCTTGCAGGCAACGCGAAAGAAAGATGGAATGTTTGCACAGTGATGGTTCTGCTTCATATCTATAGCAAAATTTCGGGTGTTAGATTACATGTCCTGTGAACAAAAATAAAGTTTTGATGCTTATCAAACTTTGAGTAGTATAGATCAGCTCTAACAGTGAATTGTTGAGTAATATATCACTGTTTGGAGGTCAGTTGTAAAGCAGAGCAAATCACGAGCGCGCAGCGTGAGTGATTTATCTGCGTACAACTGACCGACAAACAGTGATATATTACTCAACAATTCACACACTAGAGCTGATCTATTTCGATTCTAACACACAATAAACAGAATAAAATCACTTTAAACCTTCAGTTTCTTTAACTTTTCCACCATTGCACTGAAGTAATCCCGCCAAACTTTTGACTGCACCGCAAATGTTTACATAAGTTTGATACGTTTTGAACGTGTTGAAATGACGTTACACCGTCTAACGTCAAGGTAACGTGACTTGCTGACGTCATAATTTAATCGAAATGGCGTCAAAACGGCGCAACATAACGTCATGCTAATCCGCCCAGTGATATATCACTCAATATATCACTGCACTTTACCATTGGCTTCTATAGGCAGGGTGTGTTAGAATAACATTTCTTATCAAGCTATGCATTTTTTGTCTAGCTGTGCTTATTTCTGAACAAGACGTGCTTATTTCTTGTCAAACTGTGCTTATTTCTTGGCAATACATGCTCATTTCTTATAAAGATGTGCATTGTCAAGGTGTGTTTATTTCTTGTCATGAAGTGCTTATTTCTTATAAAGATTGTATTGTCAAGATGTGCTTATTTATTGTCAAGACATGCTTACTTCTTGTCAAGAGGTGCACTAGACTTACCACAATACAATCAGAGAAGAGAAAGATCGATAGAGGGGTTGTTCTCCGACACACAGCGTCTGACAGAGCTATCACATCTAACCTCGACACAAAAGACCGGTGGGACGACAATACATGGGCCTGGAATTGATGAAATATCATTGAGAAGTGGGGTTCTTCAACAAACAGCATCCCAATCAAGTTGTTGAAATATCAATTTCCCACGATTAATAACCATTGAATAATCTTACAATACCCAAGACAGAAAAATACACATCTGTTGTGGTTCTAATTGTTTATGTTTTGGTGTTGAATTTTTGTGTTGTTTGCACATTTTATGTATGATTTCATATATCTAGTTAAGTCCAGGTAACTGAGTGGCCACCTGTAGAGAAATAGCTGCTCACTCGGCTTATGATATGTTCTCTTTGTAATTTAGTCAATTTCCCACCAAGGTTTGTTTAGGGTGAGACTTCATTCTGGTTGCACCATTTCCTGATCATTACTTACATTACCTTTTCATGCACCAATAAAGCATACACTTGAGCATGTTCTCTGGTGAAAACAAGATTTATCCCAATCTTGACACACCCCTACCCCAAGACTTACCTGACAGTATTCAATATCATTCATGATATCAAACATCTTGATCCAACCCTACCCCCAGACTTACCGTACAGTCTTCAATATCATTCATGATATCAAACATCTTGATCCAACCCTACCCCCAGACTTACCTGACAGTCTTCAATCTCATTCATGATATCAAACATCTTGATCCAACCCTACCCCCAGACTTACCGGACAGTCTTCAATATCATTCATGATATCAAACATCTTGACACACCCCTGCCCCTAGACTTACCGTACAGTCTTCAATTTCATTCATGATATCAAACATCTTGACACACCCCTGCCCCCAGACTTACCGTACAGTCTTCAATCTCATTCATGATATCAAACATCTTGATCCAACCCTACCCCCAGACTTACCGTACAGTCTTCAATATCATTCATGATATCAAACATCTTGACACACCCCTGCCCCCAGACTTACCAGACAGTCTTCAATATCATTCATGATATCAAACATCTTGACACACCCCTGCCCCTAGACTTACCGGACAGTCTTCAATATCATTCATGATATCAAACATCACAACCTGGCTCTCAGTTTTCCTTCTGTCTTCATTGATATGACTGAAATTATAACATTCATGAAGGTATGAAATGAGTGCCATATACATTATGCAAAAAACATTCAGACATTGTTCTAAAACATCTAATGATTTCACATGGCAAAGCATACTTACCATATTTCAATATTGCCAACCTAATTCACTAAGCATACTTACCATATTTCAATATTGCCAACCTAATTCAATGCAGCAAAAGACCTTTGTGGTGCATAATGTACTAAAATGGCAAAAAGGCATAAAGAAACATGAAGAAGTGGACCTACTCTAAGGGCTATATAAGACAAGCCTTTTGTAAAGCACTTAAGACACACTGTCATATAAAAACCTTTACTTTGAATATAAGTATATTTGCAGCAAAGTTAGTGGACATTACAAAATCTAGGGAATTTGCTGTATAAATTCCAGGAAATACTGTGTTCCCATACTTACGTCATCACTTCCTTTAACACATTAGCAGCCTTCTCTAGTTCGGCATGATCTGGGTTAGATTTACTTGTGTGCTTCAATATATCTACAGCAGAAAGTGAAAGCAAGTTTTAAACTGGTGGAAAAGAATGCTACAAAAGTATAACTGATTGGACTTTTTTTATCATTTATGATGTCAGAAAGCTTGAACATGTTGATTTTCGCCTGCACCTTGAAAATGGGGCAATCTGTAGTGCCCAAAAGACAAAGAATTCTTTTATTGATAGATAAATAAAGGCATTTTACAGGTCTATTCTTGAGGGCTCTTGAGGTAGAACTAAAAGGATATTTTCTCCTACCATTTAACAGTAATGTAATACTGGGCAGTCTCTGTACTGGTCGTATCAGTAGTTCTGTCAGTGTCTGTCTACCACACTCTGGCTTTGTTAAACACACCTAAAACAACAAACAATTCTACTACTGGTAGTCACATACCAAATTTCTATTTTATGGGGCTGTTTGGATTTCATGCTTTACTTTTACTTTCTTTATCTTACTTTGGTTGCTTTGTTTCCATTGCATTTTCAAACTTTACGACTGGTTTGAAGCCTATCAATTCATTGCTAGCTTTTTTAAGGAGGTAATTCTTTCATGATTACTTTTAATTTATGTTCTGACACTTATTTCAGTAATTTCATCTGTTCTGTTTATATACCTGAGTGAGTACATTAAGGGAAAACATTCACCTCTGAGAGAAGAAATTAACAAGGGCAAGCACTTACCTTTAAGAAAGCATGAAACCTAGGGTTAGTTTTATCACACTTGGTTATCCTCTCTTTTGTATCATCAAAGAAATTCACAAACGGTGGGTATGCCTTTATCAGAGCATCAGCCTAGGGAAAAGTAAATCATAGCAATTCAATTCAGAGGAACAAATGTTTGATTTATTAGGTCCAGATATACTTTCAAAATGCATTTTACTCTGGCAAATATTATTTGCCTTGACAATAATTCAAAGCATTTAGGAAAGAGATCACATTTAGGTTCAGTGGAAAAGGAAAAGTAGGATGTATTAGCCAGATATTGTACCGTACTTCGCGATGTATTATGCGCACTCGTGCATAACACGCACTCAATTTTTAGGGGTCAAATCTGGTGAAAAAAGTCATGTTCCTATACATAACACGCGGCAGATTTGGACCACAGATCGAAGCTGTAATAAACTGAGCATTGTAAGTTCATATAAACCTTCCTCTCCAATTTCAATCACCCATCGTAGTATACGACACTGGCATCTCATCAATGATGAATTGAAAAGAAAAAGAAAATTAAAAAGAAAAGAAAAAAAAGAAAGAAAAAAATTGTTTGCTAGGCATTCGCCAAGGTGCAGTTTTCTTTAAGTATCTCTTTATGGTACTTTGAGAAAAAAAAAAAAGAAAGAAAGAAAAAAAATCGTTTTCTAGGCATTCGCCAAGGTGCAGTTTTCTTTCAGTATCTCTTCATGGTACTATGAGAAAGAAAGAAAAAAATAAAAATAAAGAAAACATCGTTTTGTAGGCATTCACCAAGACGCAGTTTTCTTACAGTTTCTCTTTATGGTTCTATCAGAAAAGAAGAAAAAAAAAATTGTTTGCCAGGCATTCGCCAAGGTTCTGTTTTCTAACAGTTTTTCTTTATGGAACTATGAGATCAAGTAATATAACTCATCTTCCGGCAGTAAAAACTTAAAAATCATCTTTTCAAATAGAAAGCATAATGTGTGTATGAACCGTGTCGGCTGCCTAAATAGCTTGTATATTCACAAGTGATAATTGTCATTTTTAGACAACACAGTATAATGCTAGCAAAGCGTGAATGACACACATTGTTTTCTTAAGAGTAGTGATAAAAGCTGTGAAAATAAGGCAAGCGATGCACAATTACTCGCTAGGGGATTATCGATAGACCATAACGTGACCATAAACAAAGGTTGCTGAAGGCTATTAATGACACATGTTACGCAACGTTGCTCGATGTTTTCGTTCAGTGATTACTGAAGTCCAAAAATTGGGACACCTAATTTTTGTATTAATCTACCATTTTCGATAATGTACTTCTTCTTTCGCGCTTGAGAACGGCGCATTGTAAATACGGTATCGTTATTGTAAAGGTATAACACCACAAGCAAAAGTGATTCAAGTTCGGTTGCGCCGAAAAGTCAACGGCGGAGCTCTATTCTATTCTATTCTATAAACAACAACAATTCGAAGTTATCTTTCTTACCAAAATGGCGGTCGATCTTCCATAAAACATCGCGACACATGCAAAATATAGAAAAACAATGATTTTACTCAATAATAAGAGCTGTCGCACGACAGCGAGCTCGACTGCTTCTGACCTTTGTCAAACATAAGGCCAAACCCGACTAGTAACCCAAAGCATTATGCTCATACATCTTTTTGCCTTGATGCAATAAGGCAAAATCACTGAACCATGAAAGTTAACTATAACTACCTAAGATTTAAAGGTCTCACTCATATTGTGAAAGAAGTTTGTTCATATACCAACTGAGTGCCAAGACACAAGGCAAAATCACTGAACCGTGAAATAAGGTCACACTGACCTATAAGTATTTCAGGGTCAAAGCCTCAAAGGTCTACTTACTCATAATGTGAAAGAAATCTGATCATATACCCATTCAGTGTTGAGATATAAAGCAAAATCACTGAACCATGAAATTAGGTCATAGTGACCTATAAGTATGTTTGGGTTCAAGGTCTGGTCATACTCATTCATAATCAGAAAGAAGTATGAAAAATACCAACTGAGTGTTGAGATATAAAGCAAAATCACTGAACCATGAAATTAGGTCACAGTGACCCAGGAATACTTTACGGTCAAAGGTCTTGTCATACTCATACATATCGTGAAAGAAATATACCAATTGAGTGCCGAGATATAAAGGAAAATCACTGAACTGTGAAATTAGGTCATATTGACCTAGGACTACTTTAGGGTCAAAGGTCTTGTCATACGCAAACATAGTGTGAAAGAAGTTTGTTCATAAACTACTTAAGTGCCGAGATATAAGGCAAAGTCACTGAACTGTGAAATTAGGTCACAGTGACCTATAAGTATATTGGGGTCAAAGGTCTGGTCATACTCACTCATAATCTGAAAAAAGTATGAAAATATTCTAATTGAGTGTCAAGATATAAGGCAAAATCACTGAACCGTGAAATTAGGTCACAGAGACCTAGGACTACTTCAGGGTCAAAGGTCTTGTCATACGCAAACATACTTTGAAAGAAGTTTGTTCATAAACCATTTGAGTATCGAGATATAAGGCAAAATCACTGAACCGTGAAATTAGGTCACAGTGACCTATAAGTATATTGGGGTCAAAGGTCTGGTCATACTCACTCATAATCTGAAAAAAGTATGAAAATATACTAAATGAGTGTCAAGATATAAGGTAAAATCACTGAACCGTGAAATTAGGTCACAGTGACCTAGGACTACTTCAGAGTCAAAGGTCTTGTCATACGCAAACATACTTTGAAAGAAGTTTGTTCATAAACCATTTGAGAACTGAGATATAAGGCAAAATCACTGAACCCTGAAATTAGGTCACAGTGACCTATAAGTATATTGGGGTCAAAGGTCTGGTCATACTCACTCATAATCTGAAAAAAGTATGAAAATATACTAATTGAGTGTCAAGATATAAGGCAAAATCACTGAACCGTGAAATTAGGTCACAGTGACCTATAAGTATATCGGGGTCAAAGGCCTGGTCGTACTAACTCATAATCTGAAAGAAGTAAGAAAATATACTAATTGAGTGTCAAGATATAAGGCAAAATCACTGAACCATGGAAAGTAGGTCAACCGACCCTTACCGTCATGACACACAAGTCAGTGTCATAAAGTCAAAAGATGAATGACCAACCATCTTCCTAAGTTGTTTCTATTAAGAAATAAAAAGAAAAAAAATTGGGGAGTTCTAGATTTTGACCTCTAGCCCCGCCCCCCTGACTCCGACCCAGAGGTCCGATGTCATGGAACCTAAAGTGTATGAAGTATGAATGCTTTATGATAAGTTGTTGTCAAGATATGGACTCCTTGTAAAAGTTACACAGCAGTACATCTATTTTTGACAGTGTTCTAGTTTTTAACCTCTAGCCCCACCCCCCAGGCATGGACCGAGAGACCCGATGCCATTAAATGAAACTCAACCCTACAGGGTACCTATGGTCCGAGTATGAAAGCCTTCTGATAAAAAGTTTTCAAGATATAGACTTCTAGAATACTATATCACAGAAAAGCCATTATTATTAATCGTGTTCTAGATTTTAACCTCTAGCCCCACCCCCTGGCATGGACCCAGGGATCTGATGCCATGGAATGAAAGCCGACCCTACAGGGTGTCAATGGCCCAGGTATCAATGCTTTCTGATGAGTGGTTGTCAAGATATGGACTTCTAGAAAACTTTAACACAAGAATTGCCATTTTTGAAGGTGTTCTAGATTTTAACCTCCAGCCCCACCCCCTGGCCTGGACCCAGGGGCCAGATGCCATGGAATGAAAGCTAACCCTACAGGGTATCTATGGTCCAAGTATGAATGCTTTCTGATGAGTGGTTGTCAAGATATGGACTTCTAGAAAACTTTAACGCAAGTGTGACGCGCACGCGCACGGGAACGGGAACGTGGACGACCGAGGTGACTGCAATAGCTCTATGCACTTCGTGCAGTCGAGCTAAAAATCAGTAGAAACCTTGGAAATCAACCAATCTTTACGTTTTCTCACATCGATTGGCATTTGTATGCAGTTTGAAGCTCATTATCAATCATTTTAGCTATTGTCATGAGTTTTCGCGACCTCCGAAAAAAGTCTGAAATTTGGTGTTCTTATACAAAACGCGCACCAAATTTTGTACACCACAATCTGGGCAAAAAAACTGCGTGTTATACGCATGTGAATACGGTAATGTAAAATCTTTAAGATCAGATTATCTTCTCAATCATTTTCAGATCTATTGTGGATAATTTTGGTACACTACAGTCAGAATACCTTACACATAACGCGAGAATAACTCCAACTCTCCTGTTATATAAAATCATATTGACATTAACTTCTTTTTGAATCAATCTAAAAAAGATCAAAAGAGTAACTGTAGAGTGCAGGCACATACATTTTGTGTGATGACCGTCCCAACCGGGTGTTCTTCATTCCATTTCTCTACCATCTCTAGCAGCTGATCTCTCATAGCACAGTGAATCTTGTAGATACGGGGGATAGTTCCAAAGATCAACTTCACGTCCGGGGCGTCTAGGATAGGACCGTTGTACTGGTCCTGCTTCTCTATCTCAGCTTTAAACGTCTGGAAAGGACATGAAGAATTATGGTGAATTTACTGGCGTCACACAACAGCCACTGTACCCATCAGGTTGTGCTTGACCTCGACTATATGAGCCACCTCGTGGGGAAACAATGTGGTTTCTGAACAGGTCCGACACTAACCGCCCTGCAGAAGCACAGATGCAGGCTAGAAGCTTGAAATTTTGGATTTATAAAGTACAGGAATTGTACTATCCATGAAGCGAAAACAAAAGCGCTGATCAGCTTCGCAGTTACTGCGAAGCTGATCTGCGCCTTTGTTTTCGTCTATGCAGATTGTTGGTTTTCCCATGATGCTCATATGTGACATTCTCTGTGATTTTGGGTCTTTTGGAGGTACGACGTTGATGTCACAAAACGTGAATGAAAGTTGTCACAAAATTGTATGCAACATTAATTGGATTTTTTTCTAGTTTCAAAATGCAGTCAAATAAGAAAAGTTTGAAATTTCTAGCAAGACCTATGAAAATTCTGATTCTAGAGTATTTAAACAACCTTTACATTTAAAGACAACAGAACACAAGACCATCAATTAGTTTTACAAACGTTTTTCAAATGCCAACTAGAAATGCGTGTTTGTAAAACACTATGCCCCCAACTGTATGCTTGTCCCTAAACTTGTAGCTTGTATGATTCATTTATTTCATTTGAATGCAGTCAAATTTAATTTCCTGAAGAAGCTGTTCGGTTGTGATTGTTTTGACCTCGATCCAGAAACAGAATGTAAGCTTTTTTTGCAGGCAAGTTAGAAATGAAGTAAAAATTTAAAAATGGAGTAATTTTGTCAAAATTTGACAGAGAGTCCCCAAAAGTTAATCAGGTGATCTTCTTCTCAGCCCCAACCAGCATACCAAATATGAAGGCTCTAGCTCAAATACGTTTTGAGATATCTTGCACACAAGATTTTCAAAATTTGTTTTCAAAGGGACATTATTCCAACAAGGGGCATAACATGTACATGAAAAAAATACAGGCCAACTATTTTGTCATGAGGAATCTGTATATGAAATTTCAAAACCCTAGCATTCACCGTTCAAAGGTCTCAAATTTCACCGAAAATTGGAAAAATCAATAAAAAATTCAAAATTCTTTATTTTTGTCAAAATTTGATGGAAAGTTCTCTACTTCTCAGCCCCAACAACTGTACCAAATATGAAGGCTCCAGCTTCAATACTTTTGGAGATATCTTGCACACAAGATTTTCAAATTTTGTTTTCAAAGGGACATAACTCAAAAAAGGGGCATAACTTGGCCATTCAAAAAAATACGGGTCAACTATTTTTTCATGAGGAATGTGTATATGAAATTTCAAAACCCTAGCATTCACCATTCAAAAGTTTCAAATTTCACAGAAAAGTGGAAAAATCAATCAAAATTTCAAAATTCCGTATTTTTGTAACAAATTGATGGAAAGTTCTCAAAAGTTAATCAGGTCATCTACTCCTCAGCCCCAACAACTGTACCAAATATGAAGGCTCTAGCTTAAATACTTTTTGAGATATCTTGCACACAAGATTTTCAAATTTTGTTTTCAAAGGGACATAACTCAGAAAAGGGGCGTAACTCGGACATGAAAAAAATATGGGTCATCTATTTTTTCATGAGGAATGTGCATATGAAATTTCAAAACCCTAGCATTCACCATTCAAAAGTTAACACACACACACACACACACACAGACAGACAGACAAGGCGAAAGCAATATGCCCTTCCAACTTTTTCAAAGTTGGGGGCATAATAAGAATTACTTTCTTTTTTAATTAAAAACCAAAAATGCAAACTGGGGGTGGTGCACATTTTCTCTCTTTTTCTCGATTACCGCTAGCACAATTCATAAAAGCTTTTGGAACTGTATTATTATATGTAAAAATGTTGAAAACTAATTTTCGACTTTTGGCTCCACTACAAGACCCAAAATGGAAGATAATGTCACATATACCAGCCTAACTGTTCAGAGTTTTATGTTTACTAGTTTGCTGTTTTTTTGTTTTTGTTTTTTTTTGTTTTTTTTTTTTTGTTTCATGAAAAAAAAAACAAAAAAAAAACAGTCTACAAAAATACTAAAATCAAAGTACATGCCTTATGAAAGTTTTTACTATATGATCTTGCACTCGGTATCCATACTGACTATATGTAACCCCCCCCTAGTTATAAAGCAGTCAAGAATTAGTATGTAATTACATTTAGTAGTGTATGTAGTATGCCAACATAGTTTTTCTCTGTCTGTAGAAATTCTTTTACAACCTGTAACCTTGCAGTGACCTTCACCTGATCTTTCTCAGCTGAAAGTAGAACAATCGTGATTTTGTTAAACAAATCCAACCATGTAAGTTTTAATACATATTAATTTGGTATATCCATTGCATGTATTATCAGTGATTTCTTGAATATGCAAGAGGCTACTCATGGAATCTTATAACCTTATGGAAGTCTTTTAGGCGCTATCACACTGCCCTTCATGTGTAGGGTCTGTTTCTGTTTGCAGATGAAAGGTCTTCTTATTCCAATCTTATGGTGATTACAGTTACCGCTGAATTTTTACCCTACCTTTACTGATATTTGCATCAGATCTGTCCGGAGTATAGGGTGAATCTAGGAATGAGTTTGGACTGATGATTCCTAGTTCACTGGACCGTCGTTTACTCCGAGATAGAGGGGATTCCAGCTCTTCATCCGAGGCCAATGCAGCTATATTCTCTTTTAAGCGCCGCCGTTTCCGTGACTTTGACTGTGACCCAGGGGTCAAACTGGAGTTGGGTGTAAAATGATTGCTGTAACCATCGTTCTGTGTAAAAGAAAATTACTAATGAGCCGCCTCGTGGGAAAACCAACAATGTGGTTTCCGAACAGGTCCGACACAAACCGACCTGTATAGTCACAGAAAAGAGCTAGAAGCTTGAAATTTCGGATTTAAGTAGAAGAGGAACTGTACTATCCAAGTAGCGAAAACAAAGGCGCTGATCAGATCAGCTTCGCAGTTACTGCGCCTGTGCTTTCGCCTATGCAGATTGTTGGTTTTCCCATGTGGCGGCTCAAATGTCACTCTGGGTTATTTTGTATCACTTACCAAGCAGTACAATATTTGAGCCTTCAGAAAACCAACAATTTCGGCTTCTGACCATGTCCGACACAAACCAGCCTGTACAGTCAAAGAAGCAGGCCAGAAGCTTGAAATTTCAGATTTAAGAAGAGGAATAGCGAAAACAAAGGCACTGATCTGCGCCTTTGTTTTTGAGTATGCAGATTGTTGGTTTTCTTGTGCAGCGGCTCATTTGATTATAACGTATCTATGCAACAAAACTATGGAAGAGGCTGTTTTTTTTAGAGGAAGGCTTTGTCCTTTCTTAGGTTAGACCTGTCTCCAACCAAAGAAGACTTTGACTGGACAGGCTAGATTCTAATAAGCAACTGCCTTGGATTATACTGAACAAACATTTTCCAGTGACTAACATTTCTTGTTGTTCAATGAAGGGAAGGGTAAAATGGACTTCCATGAGGATGATTTATATTTTCCCACTGACCTTCTGGAATCTGTAAATCTTTTCCCCAGCACAAGCCTCCATCTGTACACAGGCCCAGAACCACTGAAATGAGAGGGAAAATACTTTTAAGATAGTGACACACATAGACACATACGAGGTGCATCATATGAAAACATCAGCTGCGCAGTAACTGATCAGCATCTTTATTCCTATTTATGGTAAATCCAAAATATTAACCCAGGGTGGTGACAGGCCTTAATTTAAAATCCTAAAGAGTTTTCTTAGCTTAAGGAATAATATCCTAGTCAACAACTTTTCATTCATGTCACAAAGTAGCCAACACTTCCTGGGTACTGGATAGTACCAATACTATGGGTAAAACCCAGGACCTCTGATCCTGTGTGAGACTCTATGCTACAAATTCACAATTTTGTCTTGCTCTTTCAAAGCATTTGAACCATTATTGTTAGAATTCAAATTGATCATTAACTAAACATGAATAAAAATTCAAGAAAAACTTATGTTAAATGCCAAGGTCAAAGACACGAACAGGGCAAAATTCAGGTGCCAAAGGTATGTGCTGAATGGGAGTTAAATTCTGTGAATGTTGATACTGACCTCTCCTTTCACAACATGTTTAGGCAGTTTAGCTATATCTGTAGGCAATTCTTTCACAGCTTCATCCACTATGAGATGTGTACACTCTCTGTCACCAACACTCGCAAATGTCCCACCTAAAAACAATACACAAGAAGGTAATGTATGTTGTATATAGGACACCAGTACAACATGCACAGATTTAATTATTCAGTGTTTTATGTCCATGAACAACAGCTCAAGTAAGCTTGTGATGGCTATTATCCTAACCACAATGCACACTTAGGGCACATCTCTTCCATCATAAACTCTGACAAACACAGGATAGTCATAGAATTATTTTCATGACCAAATCTTCACAAAAGATATGTGCAATTTCCACACCCAACTGATCAAGTTTGGTGCCTGATGTAGTATTTTGATCACAATAAATACTTTTTTTTTTAATTTTCAAAACCAAAGAGCATGGATAAATTCCAGTTGAAACTTAATATTCAAAGATGTCCTACCATTTTCTATGGTGACTTCCTCCATATGATTCTGTTCTTCTTTGGAAAACCCCAGAAAACTCAGGCATTGTTTATAGAAGGGAGGTAACTTGTACTTTATCATCTGGAAAACCAAAGTTGTTCCACATTAAACTGTCACACAGTTATTACATAAATTATAAGGTGTTAAAAAATATTGTAAACTTGAAAAGCATCATTCAACAATATGGCAATATACAATGACACTATCGGTGAAATAATTATGTTTTAGATGGGACATTAATGTTGTGTTCCAGTTTAATGTCCCATCAACAGTTAAGCTCATAATAAAGAGAAAAGAGCTCAGTTCAGGCTAGAGAAGCAAGGGGTCAAATGTACAGCTCTCGTTTACTAGGCATATGGCTTAATCAGTATGCCACAGAGGTATCTGAAGAGTGGGTATGAAGTTGACAGGAGTATTTTACCACATTAGGATCATCTCCCCTGTAACCTGGTGTATCTCTCTCGGCCCACAACCTTCGGATCCAGTCAGCGTTCATTATGGGACGTCCCAGACCAACTGCATACTGACATGAAAATACAGGATACCAACTTACTACTGACATCATTATGTAGTACAACTGTGCCTAACTGTGCAGTTATTCTTTATAATGCAACATTTGTATGTAACATCAGAACCTTAACCTTTTTAGAAATTTATTCAGTAAAGGGGTAATATCTTCCATACACAAAAGTTAACTACTGTCAAATTCCATTCTCAGAATTACAAAACCCCTTTATAGCGCAATGTATTATGTCAGATACAATATTTTTTATTTTTATATACCAAGGTGTCTAATCAACATTTTGTTCCTTTTAATTCAGGCCTACAACTATCCAAACAAACCATAATTGATAAGAGCCAATCAAATGAAGGCCTACTTTTAAGATTAACCAATGAGAACTTACATCATATCTCTCTCCACCAATGGTGTTAGCCACAAGGTGTGTTACTGAAGATTTAAAATCTCTCCTGACATCTCCAGACATATAATATACCTGGTCAATCAATTGACACTGAAACAATAGAATAAACCAGAGGACCAATGGTCCTGTAAACGCTCACCTGAGTCTGCTGCATATACCAATAAACATGTTTAAATATTATGGTATTTAACCCCAGTGCAGGGGCAGATGAAGCCCTTGGACCGTTTTCTTTTTTCAGAATAGTCAATATTCTGTCCATTTGCCAATTTCTTGCTGGCTTTTTTCTTCAAATGACATTTTAACAGTTTTTCCCATTCAAATGCATGGGCAACCCATGTAGACCTTGCCATAAACTTGGTCAAGGTCATCACAGGGTCATGATTTATATATACATTGTAGTTCTTTAGCCATGGATGCTTCACGTCAAGTTTCATTGAAATCAATCGCCAAGTTTCATGGAAATCAATCTATTGGTTTCAGAGAAGAAGATATTTGAAGGGTTTTTACCATATATGGGCATGGCGGCCATCTTGGTCATGTGACCTAGATTATTAATATACACATTCGTTCCCCCATCCTATAGATGCCTCACATAAAATTTGGCTTCAATTGGCCTAGTGGTTTCAGAGGAGAAGATGTTTGAATATTATGGTAATATTATACAATTATTGACTTCAATGAGGTAGACATAAGGATTTATCTACCCGACAAAAATTATGTTCACCGAGGCCGTAAGGCCGAGGTGAATATAATTTTTGAGGGTAGATAAATCCTTATGTCTACCGAAATTGAAGTCAATAAATGTTTTGTTATATGACTTTTTGACTATTAATGCAAAATTTCTACTTTCATTTTTGAAGCTAAAATCTTCTCTAACTAAGGTCCTTCTCACGAGTTTTAACAACTGTTTCTGAAATATTTTAAAAGGCAGTTTCCCAATAAATGCCTTTTATTATGCGTTTAAAAGACGTGTCACAGAAAAAGTAAAACATATTACTCTTTTTAGATATACCCATTCAACCAAAGAGAAATGAACACAAATAAAACAAAATTGTTGTGAAAACTCATAACCAGAGGACCAATGGTCCTGTAAACGCTCACCTGAGATCAGCTGCATATACCAATAAACATGTTTGAATATTATGGTATTTAACTCCAGTGCAGGGGCAGATAAGCCCTTGGGCCATTTTCTTTTTTCAGAATCTTCAATATTCTGTCCATTTGCCAATTTCCTGTTGGCTTTTTCCTTCAAATGACATTTTAACAGCTTTCCCAATTCAGATGCACAGGCAACCCATGTTGACCTTGCCATAAACTTGGTCAAGGTCATCACAGGGTCATGATTTATATATACATTGGAGTACTTTAGCCATCGATGCCTCACGCCAAGTTTCCTTGAAATCAGTCTATTGATTTCAGAGAAGATGATTTTTGATGGGTTTTTACCATATATGGGCATGGCGGCCATCTTGGTCATGTGACCTAGATTATTTATATACACATTGATTCCCCCATTCTATAGATGCTTCACTTAAAATTTGGCTGTGTTTGGCTAAGCGGTTTCAGAGGAGAAGACGTTTGAATATTATGGAAATATACATGTACATGTATATTGCCCCGGGGTGGGGGCACATGAGCCCCTGGGGTCCAATTTTTTTCAGAATCATCAATATCCAGTCCTACTGCCCATTTCCTGCAAGACTTTCACTTTAAATGACATTTTAAAAGTTTTCCCCATTCAAATGCATTGGTGACCTATGCTGACCTTCCCGTAAAATAGGTCAAGGTCATCACAGGGTCATGATTTATATATACATTGTAGTGCTTGAGCCATCGATGCTTCGTGCCAAGTTTCGTTGAAATCGGTCAACCGGTTCTGGAGAAGAAGATTTTTGAACGGTTTTTACCATATATGGGCATGGCGGCCATCTTGGTCATGTGACCTGGATTTTTTATATACATATTTGTTACCCCTTCCTATTGATGCTTCACATAAAATTTCGCTTTGATTGGCCAAGCGGTTTCAGAGGAGAAGATGTTTGAATATTATGGAGATATACATGTATATTGCCCCGGGGTGGGGGCGGATGAGCCCCTGGTGCCCAATTTTTTTCAGAATCATTAATATTCAGTCCTACTGCTCATTTTCTGCAAGATTTTTCCTTTAAATGACAATTTAACAATTTTTCCCATTCAAATGCATTCGCGACCTATGTTGACCTTGCCGTAAAATAGGTCAAGGTCATCATAGGGTCATGATTTATATAAACATTGTAGTGCTTGAGCCATTAATGCTTCATGCTAAGTTTGGTTGAAATCGGTCCAGTGGTTCCGGAGAAGAAGATTTTTGAAGGGTTTTTACCATATATGGGCATGGCGGCCATCTTGGTCATGTGACCTGGATTATTTATATACACATTGGTTCCCCCTTCCCATAGATGCTTCATGTAAAATTTGGCTTTGATTGGCCAAGCGGTTTCAGAGGAGAAGATCTTTGAAAATGGTGGACGACGGACGGACGGACGACGGAGCATGGGTATACTATAAGCTCACCTTGTGAGCCTTGTGAGCCTGACGGCTCAGGTGAGCTAATAAATCAGCCACCTCGTGGGAAAACCAACAATGTGGCTTCCGAACAGCTCCAACACAAACCAAGCTGTACAAACACAGAAGCAAGTTGAAGCTTGAAATTTCCGATTGAAGAAGAAGAGGAAGTGTACTAACCGTGTAGCGAAAACAAAGGCGCTGATCAGCTTCGCAGTTACTGCGAAGCTGGCCTGCGCCTTTGTTTTCGCCTAGGCAGATTGTTGGTTTTCCCATGTAGCAGCTGAAATGTGAAAATCAGATCTAAGGTCTCAGACCAAAATCATAACCCCATCATGACCATTACAGAAAATCTTGCAACCACAATTTCAAGTTTCCTATTTTCTCTTTCCTGTGTGTGCATGAAAGCTCAAAGATCTTGATTTTAATTTAGTAAGATTCTTTGTCAGTTGCTTTTTAACTTCACTTTTACTTACAAACTTAGTACTAGACTAACTAGGTTCAACAAGTATGTTTTTTCGTTTGTGTGTGTGTGTGTTTTTCTTTGTTTTTTTTTTTAATATTTTTTCAAACCAAATGAGTGACCGTGAAGAATGTGCAAGGTTATCCCTACCAGTATTGGTTTTTCTTCTTTCTTGTGATAGCCTGAGAAACACACCTTCAGTCCTTTCATAGACGTACAATAACATGGTCGTACATTGTATGGTAACTCCTGTGAGAGAAATCAGATTCACAAATGCATGGCCAGGCTCCAATAGGTTTTTAAGGATCTTTTTACCATCTAGCAAAATAAAATGTTTTAAAGAATTTCTACAAATATAATTCTTTTTTAAAGATCCAATTTTTTTCTGTTACACGCAAAATAATTGTCCCCTAAAATGACCCCAACTGCAGGCTTTCAAGTGGGTTTTGATGAAAAAGTAGGAGAAAAGTAGGAGCCAATTCAAGAAAAAAGTAGGAGAAAAGTAGGAAAAAGTAGGAATCTGATGATAAAAAGTAGGAATCATTATATTCAACTTACCAACAAAACTGTATATAAACTCACTATAATGGCACAGGACAGCTTGGAAAAATCCAGTCACAAGACATAAGGGCTGTATTGCTTCGGGATGATCTAAGATCTTGCTGTACATGCTGCTGTCAACCTCTCATATCTGATGGATCAGTAGTCAAAAACATGTTTCTCAGAAACACATCAGCTGGCATAAGAGGTCAACAGTTGCATGCTCAAAGACAGCTAGAACAGCTACAGCCTTAGCAGTTGAATATGTCATCAGCCCTTATATCATGTAGCTGGTTCCATTCTGCAACAGACTAAAATATTTTGAATTATAACACATTTACTTTTTTTTTTCATTTTTTATACAAAAAGTAGGAATAGTAGGAGTTTTTTGAAGAAAAGTAGGAAAAAAGTAGGAAAGGTACCAAAAAGTAGGAAAAAGTAGGACTACTTGAAAGCCTGCTGAACTGTCCCCTAAAAGGCCCCATGCTTAGAAGATTCATATAAGCTTCTTGTCTGTTGCTTGGCCCACCGGGGTCCAACTGGTGATTTTCTTTTGCTCCGGAGTTAGTAGGTTATTCGGCGCCCAGGGATCTCCATCGTCGGGCAGCTTACTCAATCTGTGAGTCCTGGTTTTTGATTCATCAGGATGTTTATCATGATTTATTTGTTTGTTCTTGATGATTCATTGACTAGTTAGAGATTCACCACGAGGACCGAATAACTAGCTGAATGTTATGAACCACTGCAGAAGCTGAGGGTGAGGTTATGGCCATGTAAAACCGGTTTAAGCCCGCCAGTAACTTTGTGTTACTGATCGTTCCAAGTCGATACTTCTGTGGTGGTTCTTTTTGTTTTATGTCTTGGTGTATAAAAAAAATTTTGTGCTGTTGGCGCCTTATGTATGTCTTCATATTTTTAGTTAAGGTAACTGAGTGGCCACCTATTGGGAAAATAGCTGCTCATTCGGCTTACAATATGTTTCATGGTATAAGTACCTGATTGTTAGTTTGGTTTTTTCCTACCTCGGTTTTTGGAGTGGGAATCTTTTTCTGATTGCGCCTTTTTCTGATTGCGCCTTTTCCTGATCTTTGCCTACTTGTACCTTTTCATTGAAGCTTGTTTTCTTATCCTCTATGTTATTGTTTTGTTGTGTATGTAAGTATGTATTTCCTAGAATAAAATAGTGTTTAAACGAAAAAAGATATACCAAGGGGAAGCCATATTCCTTTATTAAATCATTAAATTTATTAGACAATATTAGAACTTGTGGCCATGAACCAACCTCATCACTCTCGGCATATTTCATGACCAGCGGAGCCCCAACAATCCGTACTTCTGCCTCACTGAGTGACCGGAACACATCATCACTGAAACTACTGACGATGAAGATATTCTCATAGTCTTCCGTATCGTCAATGTACTCTTTACCGGTCTCGGACTCCAACACTTCATACTCAAACTTCTGTAATGGGGAAAAACATACAGCATTTGAGCTGCCCCATGAGAAAACCAACAATGTGGTATTTGAACAGGTCCAACACAAACTGGGCTGCACAGCCACAGAAGACACCTAGAAGCTTGAAATTTCGGATTTAAGAAGAAGAGGGATTGTACTTTCCGAGTAGCGAAAACAAAGGCGCTGATCAGCTTCGCGGTTACCGCGAAGCTGATCTGCGTCTTTGTTTTCGCATATGCAGATTGTTGGTTTTGTCATGAGGCCGCTCATTTATCATATGACATCTCTGCTCTTAATGGATATGAATGTCCTGTAATATATGTTTACGTCATTTTTGTGGAAACTAAGGTCATCATGACTGCCATGACAACAATGCATTTTCACTGCAGAAAGGTCAACTTTGAAGGTAGTAATTTTTCCTTAAATAATATCTAAAGGTCATTTCCTATTATACCAGTAGCAAGAATTAATGGAAAAATAAGACCTAAGAGCTGTTAGACAAGACATATACTCGCTCCTTAATTCAAGCATACATGCGTTATGAGAAATTGACAAAACACAAGTCACATGACTATTTCTGAACTCACAGCATCATTATGTGAGCTGCATCATGTGAAAACTGGATTTTTCCCTATGCGAAAACAAAGGCGCAGATCAGTTTCGCATTAATGCACTAGTCATTTGTAACACGGCCCCCCAGGGCCGGGGTAGGGCGGGGGATAGTCGTGGGAATGAGCGGGGCTTTGACCAAAGTTTTACCATGGCAGTGTGGGGGAAATATCCAGGGTTTTCTTTATATATGCAAAAAGGGCCTTTAGAGGGGACTTGCTGGACCAAAAGTCAAAGTCCCCGCTATTCCCCGGGCCTGGGGGGGGGCTGTGGGTACAAATGACAAGCGCATAACTGCGAAGCTGATCAGCGCCTTTGTTTTCTCTACACGGATAGTACTATTCCTCTTCTTCTTAAATCTGAAATTTCAAGCTGTGGCTGCACAAACCGGTTTGTGTAGGACCTGGTCGGAAACCCCGAAGATTGGTTTTCTCGCGTCGTGGCTCATGTCCACCAGTACGTACCTTGACAGCTTCCTGTAGAGCCTGGTTCTCCCTACAATCCTGTCCCACAAGAATTAGACGGGTCTCCTTGCCATCTGGAATTATACACAATCATGAATTAGTGAACCGTGAGGTGACAAATAAACAAAATCATCATCTCCTTTAATCATGAATAAGCTTTGAAAAGACTATCCTTATCATCCGTATCCTTGTGTTTTATGTACCCTAAAGTTTAATCATTATTTACATCAGTTACATAAAACTATCAAAAAGAAAGAACTTTTCATGTTAGTTTGAAAGTGTTGAGGTTTCCGCATTTAATTATCTTACAGGTTAGAAGAAACTGGAGAACCCGGGGAAATTCACCCACCACTTGGATAACAGTAGCACCGAGGTTAACTGGTTATTATACTTGTATACACCACTGCAGCCTGGGTTTGAATCAACGCTATAACATTTGCACTCATTTTTCGAAAATTTTGCTAGACCACAGAAAAGTACATGTATATCAGCTGCACTCAGTTTTAGTGTTACATTTGCATGCATGTCTTCCTTGGCCAGCTGCTGGAATTTTATTATATCATCTTGAGGAAGTATCTGGCTGGTTGGATTTTTCTGCACTAAATCTTTGACAAGTTTATTCTGTCTTTCACATGGTTCTTCCATTGCTTTCTGCTGGCGTCTCAGTGCCTGTCATTCTAAGTTTTTGTCCTCTTCTTCTACTGTTCTACATGGTCATGTTTGAATCGCCATCCAAGAATCATTGGAATGAGGCAAGATGTATAACTTGGACTGGACATGAATTAAGGTGTAAAACTTGGACGGGAAATGAGAACTTGGCTGGTCTATACAGTCTTACCATTTCCCTGAGAAAATCTAGTGTGCACAAATGTAACTTTCATGTGGGGAAATTGTGCATGCAAATGAAAAACATTTTTGACAAATAAGTACAAATGTGCTGCCACCTTTGAATTGAGATACCAATTCTTGATGACAGATTATATCCCAAACACAAGCATGAAGCTTTTGATTACTAGTCGGATGCAATTTTATTTACCATGCCAAGCCCAGCATCTTCTTTCATGAAAGCAAAACAATCTAATTCACATTCATTTTTATGAAGCACCACTTGGCAAATATTATAAATGAAAGAGTGGTGACTTTTACTATATTATAAAACATCTTTTGTTTACTTTAATATTGTTTACTTTACAATGTACATCCATCATGTTGTAGTCTTTCAACACTAAGAGGAAGAATGGCTGACGAAATCGGAAATATTTTCATGGCCAAATTTTCAAGAAATATGTTGGGTGTAGGTATTGAACTCAGTCTGCTTCAATCTGACATGAAAAATCAAGCTACAATGCTTGAAACCTAAAAGATTAGATAAAGATTTAAGGCAAACACCACTTTCACCAAGATGAAGTTACAATGTATGACAGAGTTTTTTTCTGGATTACAAATGAGCCGCCACATGGGAAAACCAACAATCTGCCTAGGCGAAAACAAAGGTGAAGATCAGCTTCGCAGTTACTGCGAAGCTGATCAGCACCTTTGTTTTCGCTACTCGGATAGTACAGTTACTCTTCTACTTAAATCCGAAATTTCAAGATTCTAGCTCTTTTCTGTGACTGTACAGGTCGGCTTGTGTCGGACCTGGTCGGAAACCACATTGTTGGTTTTCCCATGAGGCGGCTCAAATGGTTTGGAAAGATTGTCACTGTTCTGACAGCAAACAAAACTTTTGTGACAGCTATATGGTTCGTCTCTTTAGAAAATATGTATTTTAGCAGTTCCAACATCTACAACCATAGGAGATGGCTGAAGGCTTCAAATTTTCAAAGTTAGAAGGTAGATTATGTCATACAACATATAAAATCAAAACAAGCTGTCCGGAAAGTTTTGAGACTGTGTCTATAACTCAGTGTCTGCTGAAAGGAATCTAATGAAATTTTACACAGGAACATGGCAATATACATGGATCATAAGCTATCGCTGAGAATTTCAGAAGAATAGCTCATCTGGAACCTAATCATTTAATCATTTTAGTATCGGCATGTCACTACTCTCGGAGCACTTTGACGTCAACAACGTCAAGTCCCTTACAATTTTCAAGATTTTTCCTTCCGATCTGATGCCTTTTAACCTCAAGTCTATTCGGCACTAACATTTGATTGTTATTATGTTATATCTGATTATTCTGAGAACAACAGTTTATTCTATTTTAAAGACCATATGCCAGATCTTATGTAGCCAGCTTCCAATTACCTTGCACCGATTTAAAGTTTGTTACTTTTCCACTAAAACATGAAACTGTCTGTTGCCCCTCCCAAAATTATCTGCATCTTTTCTAAAATCTTGCCCGTAGCAAACAAATAAAAATAAAACAAATGCTTAATTTTATTTAGCCAACAACAACAAATTTTGAGTATGTTGGGGACTAATTTCGGCATGCATCAGTGTTTGGTAGTAAGGCGCTGCTCCGTGAATTGCATTAACGTCGCATTTTTATGCAGTTTTTAGATTGACATGAAACACTTCCGTAAGCTACACCTATTATCGATCGGTACACCTTGAATTTCTAGAACTATTTCAACAGATGATGTAGTGACATCATGCAAGTTGCTTCTGCTTTGAAGAGCCAGATTTTCTATTCGTGCTCATTTGTTTTGTTGTCTCAAGTATTTTGAAAATGTCAAAGTCAAAGTGCTCCAAGAAGCGCTACATTGGTTGCCTTGGAGACGAATATCTCCAACAATATTCATTTTTCGACTCTATTTTTTTCCACAGTTCCACACAAAACATTATCTGCTCATCGGTATGTATTTATTTGTAAGGCATACAAATGACTTTGAGATACAGACACAGTCTCAAAACTTTCCGGACATTCCTCATATGTACATGATATACATGTAGCAAAACTATTCTTTTAGCATTTATTATTTTATCTGAGAATTCTTGTGTTTTGAGCTATCACATCAGTTCTAGAAAACCACATTTCCTTATCCACAGTGAAATCAGTCAGTATGAGTAAGAAAGAAACCAAGTAGAGGTCAACCTCATTATAATGCTACCATTGGGGTCCATGGAAAAAGACTGTGTTATAAGTAAAACTGTAGTGTTATAATGAGGTTATAAACAATAGGTATATAACAAAATAATCATTTTGGGATCCATGACATGGCCATGTTATATTTAAAACTGCACAAAAGATTAGTGAGGAGTGTTATAATTAGGTTGAACTGTGAGGGTATAGCTCGGCAAATTGGTCACTGTATGGGCGTCAACTTTAATATTCATATCTGGGCGTGGTCGGCTAGTCCATCTGTTCAAGTAGGGGGTTTATAGGAAAATCGAACTCAGTCAGCCTGGACCGCTGATTTACCGTTAGAAATCAGCTACCTGTATTTTGTCCAATCCAGTGAATTAGACAAACTCATATTTCATTCTTAATTATTTTGTAACGGAAAACGTGAGTTGAATCTTTTAACTGTACACCTTTAGTTTTTACCCAAGTCAAAGGTAGACCATACCCAATAATGTATTCATGAGGTAACGCCCATACAGTGACCTATTTGCACAGCTATATGAGATATTGAAATCCTGTAGTAAAACCAGAGGACCATTGGTCCTGAAATCGCTCACCTGAGATTCGGTCTTGCATGACCTTTAGCTAAGGTCATGTTGGTCAATGTAAAAAGTAAACTTGACCTCTAATACTCAAATAATTAATGAAAATTTACCTTTTTTGGGGCCTCAGCAAACAATTAAAATAAGGTATTAGGACAAAAGTAATATAAAACATAGAGGACTACTAAATAATCATTTCTGCAAAATCTCCAATGAGACTGCAAAAATAGCAAATTTTCACTTTTCCCCATTATAAGTCTATGGAAACTGAAAGTAGCCATAGCAACCTGAGTTCTTATCTGACTGGAACAAAAAAAAAACATTTTTTTTGTAGAGGCTAATGCCAGGAACATGTATGCAATATCAACTTCATAAAGCAAACAGTTTCTGAGAAGAAGATTTTTAAAGATTTTTTTCGAAAATTTGCCCTTTTTGGGGCCCCAGCAACCAATCAAAATAAGCGATCAGGATGAAGGTCATCTGAAACATAGTGCATTACTCAATAAACATTTCTCTAAAAATAAAATTCAAATATCTCCAATGAGACTGCAGAAATAGATAGCAAATTTTCACTTTTCCCATTATAAGTCTATGGAAACTGAAAGTTGCCATAGCAACCAGAGTTCTTATCTGACTGGAACAAAAAACAACTTTTTTGTAGAGGCTAATGCCAGGAACATTTATGCAAAGTATCAGTTTCATAAAGCAAACAGTTTCTGAGGAGAAGATTTTTAAAGATTTTTTTTTTCTCGAAAAATTGTCCTTTTTGGGGCAACCAATCAAAATAAGCGATCAGGATGAAGGTCATCTGAAACGTAGAGCACAACTCAATAAACATTTCTCTAAAAATAAAAGTCAAATATCTCCAATGAGAAAGCAAAAATTTGCATTTCCACTTTTTTCCATTATAAGTCTATGGGACGTATAAGTTCTTATCTAATCTGTACAAAAAACAACATTTTTGGTTCACCCCTCCTGTGGATGCTTTATGCCAAATATCAAAAGTTTTGGCCACACAGCTTCAGAAGAGATGTCATTTGAAATTGTGGACGACGACGACGGACGGACGACGGATACCTACCTATCCTATAAGCTCACATTTGAGCCTTCGGCTCAGGTGAGCTAAAAACAAACACTGGCTACTCCTGGTCTTCGATCATTAGTAGAGCAATTAGCAGTTTGGTTTTACTTATTATTTTTAATTCTTCAAAGCACCAGGGCCAGACTTACATGCCTTTATGTTCTACTCCCAAGTACTATATTCCGTTGGCTACTATATTATGCAAACATGCCAGGAATTAATATCAAATTGAATGTCCTGTAAACATTCAAGTTTAGGAATGATGATACTATACTGTTGTTTTTCAATAAACTGTAGAGACACATTACAACAGAACAGCCTGATCAGACTGCTATTCTTGGCACACTAGATCTGGATATATATACTGTTTTGTCAGACTAAATCAAATGTATAATTATATTCAAATAAACACCATCCTAGTAAACTGCTGAATCTTAAACAGAAGTTTACATTACAGATTATTTTCATTCACTAAAAGCTTAGTAGCCTAAATCTATATACTTGGCAAAAAAAGTTTTGGATCACCAACTGTTTGCATATGTAAACATTTCGTACAATTATGAATGAATTGGTCTTTTACACAACACAGTTTTACGGTGCACATCAAAAACTGTGTTTTGAAATTCATCAAGATATAAGAGCTGTCGCAGGACAGCGTGCTCGACTGCTTCTGACCTTTGTCAAACATAAGGCCAAAGCCGACTGGTAACCCAAAGCATTATGCTCATACATCTTTTTGCCAGACATGGGGCGATTACTGGAGTATCAGTAATGATTAAATTACAATTACTTGGCTGTTTGTATGATTAAATTATGATTATGATTATCTATTTTTTCAAGAGTAATTGATTAAATTATGATTAATGACAAAAAGTAATCAGATTACTTTTATGATTAATGATTACAATTTTTGTTGTTGTTGCATTCAATGTTTATTTTTTTTCTTGTTGAACGAGATCCAGACACTTCATCTTGTACAACAGAAACCTAACAGATCTAGCTGCTCTGAGCATAACACAGATGTACATGTACCATTGAATTTTATATCAAATAATGAAGGAACAATTTGAATTGGTTCACTACAACTCAGTTCTCTAGTACATCTTTATTTTTTCTATATTTTTTGACACTAGCAATGGTACATGGTGTAGTTATCCTAAATCTCAATGAAACATAGTTTCATCATAGACACCCCCTCACAGGATGTACATTCTAGAATAAAAATTGTTTATCCTCTTCAAATCTACCTCATTGTGATGAAGATCAAAACTATTCACCAGTTCCTGGGGTAAAATAAAATCTGGTCCATTGACTCCTTATTTATAAATCACTGCTGTTTTGCAACAATCACTTTTAGATACACATGGCCTCAGTGTCAGTTCACACTGTCTAATTGAAAATTTTTAATAAATGAGAAACAATAGTGTTTGAGTGAATGAAAGATAATTGGCTGTTTTGTAAAGTTTAAAATTGACAGTTTACCCTTCAATGGTTGAGCTGAAAACAATTGTTCATAATGATGACATTAAAGGTGTGAATAATTATTGGGCTGCTAGATGCCATTCTAAGGAATAATATGATAAATGACTGAGCAAACCATTTACATGTACAAGGTTGCAGCCTTCCTTGGAAAGTGGCTATGTCAGACCAGACATGGTTTGTCAACCAGGCCAGCTGTTGTTTGAGCATTCTTTATATTTAGAATGCATGGCACAGGGTTTCATTTATTCTAAATGTGAAGCAGCATCAATACAAACATATTTTATTTCAGCAATACAAACTTGTTTACGCCAGATTTTCTTAATGACATTGATAATAGATATTGTAACTTTTTTTTCTGTAATCATGGAAGTAATCATAAATAATCATGATTACTAGCCTAATAAAACATGATTATGATTGAATCATGATTAAAATTACTTTTAAATTTTGTGATTACTGATTATCCATGATTTTTCAACAATTTGTAATCGATTACTGATGATTAAATTACTGATTATGATTACCCCATGTCTGCTTTTTGCCTTGATGCAATAAGGCAAAGTCACTGAATCATGAAAGTTAACTATAACTACCTAAGATTTCATATTGTGAAAGAAGTGTGTTTGGTCCATGAGCCAATACCGTAAATTTTGGGGGTCGGTACCATCTGGCCTGAACAAATCCCCTTATGATTTTCATGTAGGACTATGTTTGTAGACTTGTAAAAAATCGGGGGGACTTGCATTGCTGGTAGCTTTAATGGTGAAACGACACGTTATTTACGATACCCCATAATTATAAAAAACGTCATTTTAACACAAAAAAACGGTAGGGAATAGTCTTTTAGCTATTCATATGCCCCTTTCCTCCCCAAGGGAAATTTCTACACTATTATTCTCTAAAAGTACATTGAAAAAGCTATCAAATCCTGTTTTCTGCCATCTGAAAGTCGAGGCGTTTGCGTTTTACGCTATGTTTTATTAAATTACTCTAAATATTCAATTTTTGCGTCAATAATGGGGGTACACATAGAAAATTGTAAATATCTCAATTGTTTTTTATCCTAGACCATTGAACTTGGTCTCATTCTTAAGCTTAGACATATCCCTTTGATCTTATGATAAGTAATGGAAATTATCTTACTTGCATATTCATGAATTTTCATTAAAACACAGGGTTTTTTCTGACCTTTTGGGGAAATTTTTGGTACCGATGAAACTGGGGAAAAATTGTGTGATTTAGGGAAAAAATACAACAATTTTTGGAAAAAATAGTGCAATTTTTATCAAAATTGGGAAAGTTTACCTTTTAAATTCAGATTTTTCTGCTAATTGGGAATGTTCCAGGTCGATTGGGAATTTTTCAGCCAATTGGGAAAAAATTTGGTACCGGAAACCGGACCCACTTTTGTATAGAGAAAAAGCCCTGAAACATTAAAATGAAAAAAAAAAAAAGTTAAAAATCAATTATCCCATAAAAACTAATTTCAGGCCTAAACTATCATTGTGGCTCCTTGTTATTGTATCAATTATTCTATTTGACAAATTTGTTGATGCCATGGGCCTAAATGAAAATCATCTCATTTGCATTTTCATGAATATTAATGAAAATGACGAAAATCAGGATTTACAAAGGGAAAATAATTATACTGCCATTTGAAGGGTCTGGTTTTGGTTGTAGGATGTAATTGAACCCTTAGTCTAGAACAAATGCTCAAGGGTGCCAGTTTGGTCAGAGGATCACTTCAATGCCCATTTGTGTCACCTAAAATCACAGAGTGTTCAATACAACCCCTAATAAGTGCAGTTAGTAAGGTGATACACCTATATTACCACATGTATCTTGGCTACTGATAGACCTAGAAAGCAGAAATAGGTATCAAATGATTGCTTTTGCAATACTATATAACTATGTAATAAGATATAATTATCAAACTGACTTCCTGGTGTTCGAATATTAATGAAAACTTCATGTATTAGACTAAAATCACAGAAAATGGAGAATACCAGCACAGTTGTTTATATCTCAGCAACCAAAAGCTCTAAAGAGCTTGAATTGGTATCAAATGATTGCTATGACAGTGCTCTATAACCATGAAATAAGATATATGAACAAGCTGGCTATCTTAAGGCTCAAATATTAAAAAAAAGAACTTCAGATATTAGAGAAAAATAACAGATAAACGAAGGGGAAAATCAACGAAATTCAGATATATCAGCAACCAAAAACTCCAAAGACTTGAAATTTGTATTAAATTATTGTTATGATAATGTTCTATATTAATGTGAAAAAATACAGAATGATTTTGACCTTGTTGGTGTTCAAATATTGATGAGAACTTTCAATTTTAGAGACAAATCACAGACCAATGTAGGGGGTATACCTACAGAAACGTTTATAGCTCAGCAGCCAAAGGCCATAGAGAGCTGAAGTTTGTAACAAATGATTGCTATGATAACATTCTAAAACGGCATAATAAGATACATTGATAGTCAGACTTTTGTGTTGTTCAAATATTGAGGAAACTTTAAATATTAGAGAAAAATCACAGAAAATGGAGGGGGTATACCTACGAAAACGTGTATTTCTCGGGAACCAAAAGTCATAAAGAACAGATATTGGTATCAAATGATTGCTATAACAATATTTTATAATTATACAATTAGATATATCAATAAGCGGACTCTTTTGTAGCGCAAATACTTAAGGGAACTTCAGATATAGGAGAAAAATCACTGGCAAACGAAGGGGGTATACAAATAAAACTGCTGATATCTCAGTGACCAAAAGCTCTTGAGAGCTAAAATTTGAATCAAATGATTGTTAGAATTATGTTCTATAATCATTAGATAAGACACATAATTAATTTGACTTTCTCATTGTTGGAATATAGATGAGAACTTTAAATACTAGATAAAAATCTCAGAAAATTATAGGGGGTATGCCAACGGAAACGTATATATCTCAGCAACCAAAAGTCCTAGACAGCTGAAATTGGTATCAAATGATTGCTATGACAATATTCTATAACCATGTAAAGGGTATATAAATAAAATGTCTTTCTTGTTTCTCGAATATTTAAGAGAACTTAAGCTATAGAAGAAAAACATTTGCAAACGAAGGGGGTATACCAATAAAACTGCTGATATATCAGTGACCAAAAGCTCTAGAGAGCTAAAATTGGTATCAAATGATTGCAAGAATAATATTCTATAAACATAAGATAAAGAACATAAATAATTTGACTTTCTCATTGTTGGAATATAGATGAAAACTTTTAATACTAGATAAAAATCTCAGAAAAATATAGGGGGTATACCAACGGAAACGTATATTTCTCAGCAACCAAAAGTCCTAGACAGCTGAAATTGGTATCAAATGATTGCTATGACAATATTCTATAACCATGTAAAGGATATATAAACAAAATATGTTTTTTTTCTTTCTCGAATATTTAAGAGAACTTAAGCTATAGGAGAAAAAACATTGGCAAACGAAGGGGATATACCAAGAAAACTGCTAATATATCAGTAACCAAAAGATCTAGAGAGCTTAAATTGGTATCAAATGATTGCTTAAATAACTTTCTTTAATCATGTGATAAAAACATAAATAATTTGACTTTCTCATTGATGAAATAGTGATGAGAACATTAAATATTGATAAAAATCTCAGAAAAAATATAGGGGTTATACCAACGGAAGCATATATATCTCAATAACCAAAATTTCTAGAGACTGAAAATGCTATAATATGATTGCTTTGACAATATTCTATAACCATGTAACAAGTATATAAACAAACTGACTTTCTTGCTGCTCAAATATTTAAAAGAACTTAAGATATAAGAGAAAAATCACTTGCAAATGAAGGGGGTATACCAATAAAACTGCCAATATCTCATCGACAAAAAGCCATAGAAAGCTGAAATTGGTATCAAATGCTTGCTAAAATAACGCTTTAAAACCACTTGGTAAGTCACTTAAACAATCTGACTTACTTTTTTGAATATTGATAAAAACTTTAAATATTAGAGAAAAATCACAGAAAAATTGAGGGGTATACCACCAAAAAACTTAATACGTCAGCAACTAAAAAATATAGAGAGCTTAAATTGGTATCAAATGATTGCTATGGTAATTTTCTATAATCATAAGATAAGATTTATGAAAAATTAGACTTTCGTAGTGTTTGAATATTGATGAAAACTTAAAATATTAGATAAAAAAATCACAGAAAAATAGAGGGGGTATACCAAAGGAAACATATATATCTCAACAACCAAAAGTCCTAGAGAGCTGATATTGGTATCAAATAATTGATATGACAATATTCTATGACCATGTAAAAGGTATATAGCAAGCTGACTTTTTTGTTGCTCAAATAAATGAGAAAACTTAAGATATAGGAGAAAAATCACTAGCAAAAAAGGGGTATATCAATAAAACTGCTGATATCTCAGTTACCAAAGGCTCTACAGAGCTGAAATTGCTATAAAATGATTGCTATGACAATATTCTACAACCATGCAACAAGTATATGAACAAGCTGACTTTCTTGTTTCTCAAATATTTAAAAGAACTTAAGATATAAGAGAAAAATCACTTGCAAACGAAGGGGGTATACCAATAAAGCTGCTACTATCTCAATGACAAACAACTCTAGAAAGCTGAAATTGGTATCAAATAATTGCTAAGATAATGTTCTAAAATCACGTGGTAAGACACACAAACAACCTGACTTATTTTTTCGAATATTGATAAAAACTATAAATATTAGAGAAAAATCACAGAAAAAAAAGTGGAGGGGTATACCCCAAAAAATCTTTATAACTCGACAACCAAAAGTTATAGAGAGCCGAAATTGGTATCAAATGATTGCTATGGTATTGCTCTATAATCATAGGATAAGATTTATGAAAAACTAGGCTTTCTTAGTGTTGAATATTGATGAGAACTTGAAATATTAGATAAAAATGACAGAAAAATAGAGGGGGTATACCAACAGAAACGTTTATATCTCAGCAGCCAAAAGTCCTAGAGAGCCAAAATTGGTATCAAATAATTGATATGACAATAATTGATAGCCATGTCATATAATAAGACATATGAACAAGCTGACTGTTTTGTTCCAAAAATTGAAGAAAACTTAAGATATAAGAGAAAAACACAGACAAATGAAGGGGGTATACTAGAATAAACTCGAAGATTTTAACCATAAAGCTACCACCTAGAAAGATCCCCCCGATTTTATCTAATTCTATGCATCCCAAAATTGTGAAAAAGTGCGGGGGGATCTGTTCAGGTCAGGTGGTACCGACATCTTAAATAGCTCATGGACCAGTTCATATACCAACTGAATGCCAAAACACAAGGCAAAATCACTGAACCGTGAAATTAGGTCATAGTGACCTATAAGTATGCTTGGGTTAAAAGTCTGGTCATACTCATTCATAATCAGAAAGAAGTATGAAAAAATACCAACTGAGTGTCGAGATATAAGGCAAAATCACTGAACCATGAAATTAGGTCACAGTGACCCAGGAATACTTTACGGTCAAAGGTCTTGTCATACTCATACATATCGTGAAAGCAGTATGTTCACATACCAATTGAGTGCCGAGATATAAAGGAAAATCACTGAACCGTGAAATTAGGTCATATTGACCTAGGACTACTTAAGGGTCAAAGGTCTTGTCATACGCAAACATGGTGTGAAAGAAGTTTGTTCATAAACTACTTGAGTGCCCAGATATAAGGCAAAGTCACTGAACCGTGAAATTAGGTCACAGTGACCTATAAGTATATTGGGGTCAAAGGTCTGGTCATACTTACTCATAATCTGAAAAAAGTATGAAAATATACTAATTGAGTGTCAAGATATAAGGCAAAATCACTGAACCGTGAAATTAGGTCACAGTGACCTAGGACTACTTCAGGGTCAAAGGTCTTGTCATACGCAAACATACTTTGAAAGAAGTTTGTTCATAAACCATTTGAGTACCGAGATATAAGTCAAAATCACTGAACCGTGAAATTAGGTCACAGTGACCTATAAGTATATTGGGGTCAAAGGTCTGGTCATACTCACTCATAATCTGAAAAAAAAAGTATAAAAATATACTAATTGAGTGTCAAGATATAAGGCAAAATCACTGAACTGTGAAATTAGGTCACAGTGACCTAGGACTACTTCAGGGTCAAAGGTCTTGTCATACACAAACATACTTTGAAAGAAGTTTGTCCATAAACCATTTGAGTACCGAGATATAAGGCAAAATCACTGAACCGTGAAATTAGGTCACAGTGACCTATAAGTATATTGGGGTCAAAGGTCTGGTCATACTCACTCATAATCTGAAAAAAGTATGAAAATATACTAATTGAGTGTCAAGATATAAGGCAAAATCACTGAACCATGAAATTAGGTCACAGTGACCTAGGACTACTTCAGGTTCAAAGGTCTTGTCATACGCAAACATACTTTGAAAGAAGTTTGTTCATAAACCATTTGAGTACCGAGATATAAGTCAAAATCACCGAACCGTGAAATTAGGTCACAGTGACCTATAAGTATATTGGGGTCAAAGGTCTGGTCATACTCACTCATAATATGAAAAAAGTATGAAAATATTCTAATTGAGTGTCAAGATATAAGGCAAAATCACTCATTCGTGAAATTAGGTCACAGTGACCTATAAGTATATTTGGGTCAAAGGCCTGGTCATACTCACTCATAATCTGAAAGAAGTAAGAAAATATACTAATTGAGAAAATATACTAATTGAGTGTCAAGATATAAGGCAAAATCACTGAACCATGGAAAGTAGGTCAACTGACCCTTACCGTCATGACACACAAGTCAGTGTCACGAAGTCAAAAGATGAATGACCAACCATCTTCCTAAGTTGTTTCTATTAAGAAATAAAAAGAAAAAAAAAACTGTGGGAGTTCTAGATTTTGACCTCTAGCCCCGCACCCCTGACTCCGACCCAGAGGTCCGATGTCATGGAACCTAAAGTGTATGAAGTATGAATGCTTTATGATAAGTTGTTGTCAAGATATGGACTCCTTGTAAAAGTTACACAGCAGTACATCTATTTTTTACAGTGTTCTAGTTTTTAACCTCCAGCCCCACCCCCCAGGCATGGACCCAGAGATCCGATGCCATGAAATTTAGTTTTTATAAGTAAAACTTATTTTAACGAAGATACTCACCAATAGGCTTAACTATAGCAGTTTCCCTTACTCCCCGCAAAGTTTGAGGACCGTTCTGTATGTTTCGGTAACTAGTAGTACCTATACGCACTTTGGCGCCAAACCGGAACAACCGCTATCGCGGGAAAAGCGCACGTGCAAATCAGAAATTCCTTTGCCCCATCAAGAATGAGGGGTAGGGAGGAGGGTAATCGAAGTTAGCCTATTGGTGAGTATCTTCGTTAAAATAAGTTTTACTTATAAAAACTAAATTTTAACTTCATCCCCTCACCAATAGGCTTAACTATAGCAGAATCACTCTTGGAGGGTTGGATTCTTGAAACATACAGAAAATACAGAACGATCCTTTAATCCAGGGATTAATCCTGTTGAAACTTATGATACCAATCATAAGAAATAGAAGGAAATAAAAGAGAAAGTATCTAAATTTCCACCATTTCAATCCCTGGATTGAGTGAACCATCATTTCAAGTACCTTGATCTGGTATTGCTAGGCCTCAGTTGATAGTTCCTCAAGATTAGCAATCCTGGATAGGCAGACCAGAGCGGCCCCCCACCACTTTTTGAGCAGATACCACTGGACCCAGTAGTCTGAGGTTGTCTCCTTGCCCATTCTGTAAATCTCTCAGGTAGAACTTAGCGAAGGTCGAACTAGATGACCATACTGCCGCCTTAATAATATCCTCAACAGGAGTTTTATTAAAGTAAGACCATGAAGCAGAAAGAGCTCTAAGCTCATGTGCTTTTATCTTAAGTAAAGCTACCTTAGATTTTGATACATTCTTATAAGCTAATCTAATTGTATAAGTAATCCATCCGGAGATAGATCCCTTAGTAATATCATGATTTCCCTTCAAGGGAAGAAAAAGCCTTTTCCGATTCAAACGAATAGGCTCTGTTACTTTCAAGTAACGTTTCAGAGCTCTAACAGGACACAAAAGCCTGTTAAAGTCATTCCATTTTACAGTTTTTGACAAATTTTGAACCAAAATATCATCCGGACAAACGGATGGTAATTGATTTTTGGCTAGAAAGCCTGGTTGTGTTCTTAAAGAAACAGAGCCATCTGACTGGTTGAATCTGAGATATCCTGAATCCATTGAAAGAGCGTGAATCTCACTAACCCGCCTTGCTGTTGCCAATGCAAGCAGAAAAACGGTTTTCAGAGTGAGATGGAACCTGGACGCACGGTGTAAAGGTTCATATGGTTCAGAACATAACGAAGAAAGAACACAAGAGAGGTCCCATTTCGGAGCTAAAGACCTTTGAACAGGCCTCTGTAATTCCATGGACTTAATAAGTTCAGAAATGATAGGATCAGATCCAACGTTTTGGCCAGACTTGAATTTCAGAGTGTTAGAAATAGTCGATCTGTAGCCCTTTATAGTACTGACTTGGCTTTTCTTCTCCTGAAACAAGTGTAGCAAGAAGTCTGCTACGTTTGCAGAAGTTGCCTTGTCAGGAGGAATTTCCCTTTTAAGACACCAACCGGAGAAAACATTCCATTTAGCATCATAGACCTTCCTGGTGGATGCTCGTCTTGCTTTTGCAGCGAGGTTGGCAACTTCCTGCGAAAAGCTCTTATCTCTGATTGACTTGCGCACAATACCCAAGCGTGTAATCGAAGATTTTCCACGTTTTCCCTTACAAAGTGGACTTGAGTTAGCAAATTCCATTCTGCCGGAAGTTGAATTGGAAGTGCTACGAGTAACCGAAGTAATTCTGGAAACCAAGACATTTCGGGCCATAATGGTGCTACCAGAACAATTCTGCACTGATGTTGATGAATTTTGTTGAGAATCGCCGGAATTAGAGCAAAAGGCGGAAACGCATAAGCGTGCATTCCGTCCCAGTTCATTGACAGGGCATCTATCCCTAGAGCTCTGTCGTCTGGAATCGGGGATACATACACAGGAAGTCTGTTGTTCAACCGAGTTGCAAACAGATCTATGTTCGGAAAGCCTGTCATCGCCAGGATTGAATTGCAGATCGTCTGATCCAGGCACCATTCCGTTGGAATAGGTTTGGAAAGACGACTCAACCTGTCGGCCAGTACGTTCGTTTTGCCAGGAATGTGACGAACAAGAAGATTTATGTTTCTCTTGTCGCACCAGAGAAGAGTATCCCACACCTCCATGCAAAGAGATGGGGAGTGGGTACCTCCCTGTTTCTTCAGATAAGCGACCACTGATGAATTGTCCGTGGCTATCATTACAGTGGTATTTTTGACATACTGATGGCACTGTTTTAGAGCTAAGAAAATCGCTTTCATCTCTAAAACATTGATGTGTAGAGCAGATTGATCCTGAGACCAAACTCCATGACACAGAAGTCCCTCCGGTTCGAGATGGGCACCCCAACCGGAAAGACTCGCGTCCGTGAAAAGAGTGTGAGTGGGAAGAGGTGGTTTCAGTGTTACACCCCGAAGAAAACGATCTTTGTTGCTCCACCATTCTAAGTGACTCCTGATCTGAGTACTGATCTGAATGGGATGTTCTAATGGCAGAATATGCGGTTTCCATTGTGCAAATAATGCCATTTGTAGAGGGCGTAAATGAAGTCTGCCCAAAATAAGAAACTGGGCAGCTGCACTCAGTTTCCCTAATAGAGACAGATACATCCTTGCTGACACAAGGTTCTGTCCCTTGAACCAAAGTACAAGACTCAGGATGTCTCGTACTCTGTCCCATGGTACCCGAACAATATTTCTGTCTGTCAGAAATTCCATTCCGATAAACACAAAATTCTGGGAAGGAATTAACTCCGACTTCTCTTCGTTGATAATCAGTCCTAGGGATGTTATCAACATGACAGTGAAATGTTGGTCTTTGAGGATATCTGAACGAATCTGATTCCTGACCAACCAATCGTCCAGATATGGAAACAGAACTATGGACCTCTTTCGCAAATGGACTGCTATGGCAACCATCATGCGAGTAAACACAAAAGGACTTGTGGCTAATCCGAACGGGAGAGCCCTGAACTGAAACACCTGACCCTTGAGACAGAATCGTAGAAATTTCCGAGACTGTCTGTGAATGGGTATGTGTAAATAAGCATCGGTCAGATCCAGAGAGAACGCCCAATCGTTGGGTTGAATTGAGTGTCTGACCTTGTTTGCTGTTTCCATTTTGAACGACTGAATGTTCAGAAAAGCATTCAGTTTGGATAGATCTATTATGAGTCGTAATTTCCCGTTCTTCTTGGGAACTAGGAAAATACGAGAATAAAATCCTGGACCTTCCGGATTTATTTTCTCCACTGCCCCTTTCAATAGGAGTTTCTTGACCTCTTCCTCCAGGACAAGACTTTCGGTCTGTTGAAGGAAAACCGGCGTTGGGGAAAGAGAGGGTTTCCTTAAAAAAGGAATCTTGTATCCCTTTTTTACTACAGAAAGGACCCACGAGTCCTCTGTTATTTCTTCCCAACGTTTTTGAAAGTGGGCCAATCGTCCTCCTACCGGAAGATCCTTTCGAGGACGAGGCAGTGGAGTGGCATTTTCATTGACTGGAGACGTTAGAGGCACCGCCTCGGGAGGGGGCCTGGTGACTCCTTCCCCGAGCGTTAGTGCCGCCACGTCTAGAACCTCTCCTAGAACCACCTTTGTCACGTTGAATAGGTTGTCTAGAATTGGTAGAGCCTTTCTGATCGTGTTTCTTAGCCGGTCGTTTAGGGATCTTGAAGGAATCAGAATTTGCAGGTTTAGTGTTCTTATTCAAAGAAGAGGCAATAAACTTCTGCTGTTGAGCTTCTGCATTAGATTTCTGAATCTCAGTAACTTGACCTCCAAACATAGACTCTGCAGAAATTGATACTGAACGAAGTTTATCCTTCGAAGCATCAATCAAGATTTTTGACTTTTCAATAGCAGCCTCTCTCCTGGCTTGTAACAACTCTACAGCCAAAATTACTGCCATAGATGTAGAATGCTTTATACAATTAACAAGAGTATTCAGCATTCTCTTCAAGAGAAGAGCATCAAGATCATCAGATTCTAAGGATTTGACTGATGCTGCGGCAAAAAGATCGGCATAAGAATTAATTGTAACCATGTTCCGAGCTTGTCTCTCCATGGTTTCAAGACTCTTAATTGGAATATTGGTATTACCAGAAGAATACAAATCCAACAGAGACGCATCCTTATCTAGTTTAGGGATGACAGCAGGAAATAATTGACCGTGTGTACGGTAATATTTCATTGAGACACCAAGATCTTTCTCAATAGATTGGTTTGTTACCCAACCAGGTTCAAGTTTGATCTTTTTTGAGATCAAATCCTGAAACAAATTAACAGTATCTTTGATTAACAAAGACTGGGGTAACGATGCCGAATCCTTGTCGTCTGACGGATTTAGAGCATCAAGAGTAGATCTCGGTTTATGAGAAAAATCAGAAGATTCTTTCCTCGGACAAACATCAGGTGGTAACAAAGCCATTACCTCCTTGATGGCATCTGCAAAAGAAACAGTAGGTTCTTCCTCTCCGTTGGAGTCGGAACCATGTTTTTCAGAAGATTGTTTCTTGGATTTACAATTGATCTTGGTAGGTGAACCGGCTATGCTGTCACCGTCAAAATCATTGTGTTCCACATTTAGTGAAAGAGTATCATCTCTATCGGAGGACACACTCCCCGACGTAGATGAGACACGAATTCTCTTACGATGAGATCTAGGAGTAATCGAACGAGAACGTTTTCGCCCCCTAGATCTCAAACTTCTAGACTCAGACCTTCTATGGCGAGAACTAGAAGAATGTTTATGTTTCTTATGACGCTTATGTCCCGAATGGGGCTTACGACGATAAGAATGCTTCCTCTTATGGTGTCGATCTCTCCCTGAAGAGGAGCTGTATGAAGAAGATCGTGATCTAGACAAGTCAGAACTACTAGACCTAGAACGTCTAGAAGTATGACTGTACTTGGAACGAGATGACCTGAAAGTAGGCCTACAATCTCGAACCTGTTTAGGCCGTTTTGACCGGTGCCCGGTTGACTGGTGTTTAGATGACTGGTCAACTCTACGATCATCAATGTCAGACCTTGAATGGTTGTCAGAAGAAAGTGACCGACCATTCGATGATGTATAACAAGGAGAACCACTATCTGACCGGTACCTAGTTGTCTGATGACCTGGTGACCGGTGCCTGGTGTCCTTGTGGACTGGTGACCGGTACCGGGCATTCTGACGGTCTTCTGACCGGTGCCTGGTCCTCTGATGGTCTGGTGATTGGACACCTGGTTGCCGTGAACCTGGCGACCGGGTGACCGGTGCCTGATTGACTGGCGACCTTGAGGTTCTATCAGAGTTACCAGTCAAATGACCTGGTGAACTCTGTGCCCTCTTGTCCTTAGACACTACGGTAGCAGAACTACCTGACCGGTCAGGTGATGAAACCTTAGACCGGTGAGTGTCAGTCAGGGAGTTTTCTCGATTCTCTCGATACTTCCCCCCTGACGAGGACTTGTCAGTAGAAGACAAAGTCTCCGACTGAGACTTCTTGGAAGTTCCAGAGCCGGAATGACCCTCGACAGACGGAATGACTGTCTCTTGATCCCCTGGCTCATTGTCCCTCTTCTTTTCATCTGTAGTCTTCCTGCGACCCATGTGTGTACGTCTACACGCCACCAAAGTCCAAACCGCTGAAGTCCACTTCTTACAAGTAGAGCATCTATTAGCGAAGCTACAACCAGAACATGAAAAGCAAGATAAGTGGTTATCCCATGACGCCTTCAAATGGCCACACGAACCACGAATTTGGGACATACTTAGTGATAAACAAGTCACAACGTGACGAAAAAAACCGGAAAATAAACAAAGTTCAAACGAGATAAATAATATCAACGTAGAACAAACCGGTAATAAAACAAAACAGTAAACAATGAAATAAATACAATTCAAAGCGGGGAAATACGCGAACAAACCATACGGAGTAGAAAAGAAAAGTTGAAAATTATATCCAACTTCAAAAACACATCCGTTTCGGTACTCGCAAAGGAAATTTCTGATTTGCACGTGCGCTTTTCCCGCGATAGCGGTTGTTCCGGTTTGGCGCCAAAGTGCGTATAGGTACTACTAGTTACCGAAACATACAGAACGGTCCTCAAACTTTGCGGGGAGTAAGGGAAACTGCTATAGTTAAGCCTATTGGTGAGGGGATGAAGTTAAAATGAAACTCAACCCTACAGGGTACCTATGGTCCGAGTATGAAAGCCCTCTGATAAAAAGTTTTCAAGATATAGACTTCTAGAATACTATATCACAGAAAAGCCATTATTATTAATCGTGTTCTAGATTTTAACCTCTAGCCCCACCCCCTGGCATGGGCCCAGGGATCTGATGCCATGGAATGAAAGCCGACCCTAAAGGGTGTCAATGGCCCAAGTATCAATGCTTTCTGATGAGTGGTTGTCAAGATATGGACTTCTAGAAAACTTTAACACAAGAATTGCCATTTTTGAAGGTGTTCTATGGTCCAAGTATGAATGCTTTCTGATGAGTGGTTGTCAAGATATGGACTTCTAGAAAACTTTAACGCAAGTGTGACGCGCACAGGATTGGGAACGGGAACGGGAACGTGGACGACCGGGGTGACTGCAATAGCTCTATGCACTTCGTGCAGTCGAGCTAAAAATTCAACAGTTCCTGTAATAGCCAGTTGAGGTAATACATGATGTATTTCACAATGCCATTAAAAACAACATAACTATCATTTGCTTGAGTAACTATTTATGATAAGTATTTTGAAAGTTTGAAATGATTTCTACCATCAGCATTGATTTTATAGAAACTTTATCAAACCTACTTCAATTATTTTATTGGAAAATACAGATGTAATGTAAGTTTGACAGCGCAAAATTAGACTTTCGCCAAACTTTATTTCCCGTCAAGTACATTTAACAAAATTAATTTATAAAATCAACCTACTAATGTGTCAATAATGATTCCATGGTGATTTTATATGCGTTTTTCTTTAAATATTCTAAATGCTTGTTTCTTGTTGTCATTTATATTTTTGTTTTCTTTCAATCTAATAGTCTATAAAATAAAATCAGTTGTCCCTGATCATGTTATTGTTTCAGCTTATCATTTCTGACTTGAATAATTGACTATCATTTTAACTAGAAAGACTTAATCAATGCTTAGAGGGCAATATTCATCACCATTATGGCTCTAATAAAGAGATTGCATACAAAACATTCAACCCCCTCTCCACAAAAACGTAGCAAAACGATTTTCAATGTGCTCCGTAAACGTCGATACACCATCAAGTAAATGCTCATCACTTTTGCAATTTTTAAGTGATATGACCAATGTTTTCATTGATTCCTCGCTCAAAATGTAGTTTGAAAGTATTTTAAATTTCAACCAACCATTCTTAAATTATTACTCAAATAACTAATGAAAATTTACCTTTTTGGGGCCCCACCAACCAATCAAAATAAGGTATTAGGGCAAAAGTAATATAAAACATAGAGGACTACTAAATAAACATTTCTGCAAAATCTCCAATGAGACTGCAGAAATAGCAAATGTTAACTTTCTTATCTGACTGGAACAAAAAACATTTTTTTGTAGAGGCTAATGCCAGGAACATGTATGCAAAGTATCAGCTTCATAAAGCAAACAGTTTCTGAGGAGAAGATTTTTAGAGATTTTTTTCGAAAATTTGCCCTTTTTGGGGCCCCAGCAACCAATCAAAATAAGCAATCAGGATGAAGGTCATCTGAAACGTAGAGCTCTACTCAATAAACATTTTCTCTAAAAATAAAACTCAAATATCTCCAATGAGAAAGCAAAAATTTGCGATTTTCACTTTTTTCCATTATAAGTCTATGGGACGTATAAGTTGCCATGGCAACCAGAGTTCTTATCCGATCTGAAAAAAGAATAAGAGCTGTCGCAGGACAGCGTAGCTCGCCTGACTTGTACTATGCCACTATATCTGTTAAAATCTATGACCCATGACCTTGACCTCAAGGTCACTCAGGTGGGTCATGATGGTACAACATAAAACTTCAGACCAATGCAAAGTATCAACTTGATCAATTTACATGTTCAAGAGATATAGACTTATAAAAACATTAACCAAAACTTACAACACAAAACTTCCAAGTCCGTGACCCTGACCTCAAGGTCATCCAGGTGAGTTGTGATGTACAGCATAAAACCTGAGACCAATATCTATCAACCTGCAAGTATCAACTTTATCCATCAACATGTTCAAGAGATTTAGACTTTAACCAAAAAATTTAACAGAAAATTTCTAAGTCTGTGACCTTGACCTCAAGGTCATCCAGGGTAGGTCACAATGGTACTGCATAAAACTTCAGACCAATATCTACCAACATGCAAAGTATCAACTCGATCAATCAACATGGTCAAGAGATATAGACTTACAAAAACTTAAATCAAAAACTTAAACACAAAATTTCTAAGTCTGTGACCTTGACCTCAAGGTCACCGAGAGTGGATCATGATGGTACTGCATAAAACTTCAGACCAATATCTAGCAACATACAAAGTATCAACTCAATCCATCAATATGGTCAAGAGATATACTAGACGTACAAAAACTTTAACCAAAAACTTAAACACAAAATTTCTAAGTCCGTGACCTTGACCTCAAGGTCACCCAGGGTGGGTCATGATGGTACTGCGTAAAACTTCAGACCAATATCTAGCAACATACAAAGTATCAACTCAATCCATCAATATGGTCAAGAGATATACTAGACGTACAAAAACTTTAACCAAAAACTTAAACACAAAATTTCTAAGTCCGTGACCTTGACCTCAAGGTCACCCAGGGTGGGTCATGATGGTACTGCGTAAAACTTCAGACCAATATCTAGCAACATGCAAAGTATCAAAACAATCCATCAATATGGTCAAGAGATATTGACTTACAAAAACTTTAACCAAAAACTTAAACACAAAATTTCTAAGTCCATGACCTTGACCTCAAGGTCACCCAGGGTGGGTCATGATGGTACTGCGTAAAACTTCATACCAATATCTAGCAACATGCAAAGTATCAAAACAATCCATCAATATGGTCAAGAGATATTGACTTACAAAAACTTTAACCAAAAACTTAAACACAAAATGTCTAAGTCCGTGACCTTGGCCTCAAGGTCACCCAGGGTGGGTCATGATGGTACTGCGTAAAACTTCAGACCAATATCTATCAACATGCAAAGTATCAACTTGATCCATCAACATGGTCAAGAGATACAGACTTCTAAAAAACTTTAACCGAAAGTGTGACGCGGACGTAAACGTAAACGCGGACGACCGAGGTGACTACAATTATAGCTCTATGCACTTGGTGCAGGCGAGCTAAAAACAACATTTTTGGTTCCCCCCTCCTGTGGATGCTTTATGCCAAATATCAAAAGTTTTGGCCACACAGCTTCAGGGGAGATGTCATTTGAAATTGTGGACGACGGACGGACGAACGAACGCCGGATCATGGCCATCCTATAAGCTCACCTTTGAGCCTCCGGCTCAGCCTTCCGCTCAGGTGAGCAAAAAACTGTGTAAGTGTATGGTCCAAAACTTTTTTTGCCGAGTATGTTTTCCAATAGACCAACATATACAATTACAAGGCGAAAATGGAAAGGAAAATGCTAGCCTGAAAATCTTTTTTTTTTTTTTTTGTCCTGCTAGCTGTTTATGGTGGATAATGCTTCTTTTGTTAGGCCAACCTTAAAAATATTCATGTTTCCCTTTTCCCGACCCTATTTTTCAGGTAAGGGTCGGTCGGTCAGAAAATTATTATTATTATTATTATTTTTTTTTTTTGATTTTTCAAATTTCATACCATCGAGTGTTTTTAGTAAATGTACCTGGTATAAGGCAATAAAATGAGCCACACACAATTCTGAACTTAATTTATAATTTATTCAAGATAACACTGATAACATTGGCCAATTAATTCTACTAAATAATGAAATTTTGCATTTATATTAAATATATTTCTAATTTCCAAATATAAAAGCAAAATGCCATTTAATATATAGTTCTAAGAAGAATTAATTGACCAAAGACATCATAAAAATTAAACAAACAAATCATAACAAGTTTTAAACAGTGTAAAAATATACTCTTTGGAATAAATTTGATCCTGACTAGAAATCACGCTTTAAAGGATTCCAAGCGTCTGAAAAAAAAAGATCGAAAAAAATACGACATCGCGGATCTAGCTACTTTGTTTACGGGCTAGAAAATCTACTAAAACCCGGTACTTTTTGGCGGATCTAGTGTATTTGATTTCGGGCCAAAAAAAAAATTCTAATTGGAAAATTGAAATAAAATTTTTTCGGTCGGGGCTTTTTTTCAAGGTCGGTCGGGAAAGGGGAAACAAAAATAATTTTATTTTTGGCCTTACCTATAAAGTGGCAGCAAAGCATTACTAAGCAAGCAATATAGATGCATATATATATGGGCAGCTAACCTACCGCAATGGCTACAGGCATGATTGGAATGACTCCAACTTGCTGGGCTCCCATAAATGCAAGAGCTTACTGTTGAAATAAAATAAATATTGTAGAGTTCATCTGGTTGGAATGACATTATCTCAACAGACATGTTATCATTTGTTATGTTTCCCCGTTTCTTGTGAGTCAGTGCAGGAAAAATGATTTTCTGTCAGCAAAACAGATTTTTATAGCATACATGTGATACCTCCCTCATCATCAAGGAGACTCCAGGAAATGAGCAGTTAAATTACAGGGAAAAGCCTACAGGGCGACTATGGAGAAATAGTCTCCCTAAATGAACAAACTTCTCCTTATTTTCAGCTGAGGGAGAAGTGAAAATGTATAGAATATATAGGCAAACCTGAAATTTAAGTCCAAACTTCTCCCAAATTTTCTAGGGGAGAGACTAAACTTCTCCCTAAATTTCTTGTCAAGTTTGAACCCTGAATTATCTAAAAATATGTCTAAAATATGTAACTATTACAGTAATACTAAGGAATATATTCAAAATCTCCCAGAAATGAACCAAAGGACTCTTTTATATACATTCAATACATTTTATATATATATATATATAAAAAAAAAAAAAAACTCCCTGAAATCTCCCTGATGCCAGATTCAGACTCATCACATGTATGTTACAGAATCCTGGATGTTTTTTAAAGCAGATATTCTGTTAGCCGAAATGACCCTCCACGAACAGAGAGACCATGATTAAAAGCAAAAAAAACATGAAAAAAAAAATAAATAAATAATAAGAGCTGTCGCAGGACAGCGTGCTCGACTGCTTCTGACCTTTGTCAAACATAAGGCCAAACCCGACTAGTAACCCAAAGCATTATGCTCATACATCTTTTTGCCTTGATGCAATAAGGCAAAATCACTGAACCATGAAAGTTAACTATAACTACCTAAGATTTAAAGGTCTCACTCATATTGTGAAAGAAGTGTGTTCATATACCAACTGAGTGCCAAGATACAAGGCAAAATCACTGAACCGTGAAAAAAGGTCACACTGACCTATAAGTATTGCAGGGTCAAAGGTCTAGTGACACTTACTCATAATGTGAAAGAAAAATGATCATATACCCATTCAGTGTTGAGATATAAAGCAAAATCACTGAACCATGAAATTAGGTCATAGTGACCTATAAGTATGTTTGGGTTAAAGGTGTGGTCATACTCGTTCATAATCAGAAAGAAGTATGAAAAAATACCAACTGAGTGTCGAGATATAAAGCAAAATCACTGAACCATGAAATTAGGTCACAGTGACCCAGGAATACTTTACGGTCAAAGTCTTGTCATACTCATACATATCATGAAAGAAGTATGTTCATATACCATTTGAGTGCCGAGATATAAAGAATAATCACTGAACCGTGAAATTAGGTCATATTGACCTAGGACTACTTTAAGTTCAAAGGTCTTATCATATGCAAACATAGTGTGAAAGAAGTTTGTTCATAAAGCACTTGAATGCCGAGATATAAGGCAAAGTCACTGAACCGTGAAATTAGGTCACAGTGACCTTTAAGTATATTGGGGTCAAAGGTCTGGTCATACTCATAATCTGAAAAAAGTATGAAAATATACTAATTGAAAGTCAAGATATAAGGCAAAATCACTGAACCGTGAAATTAGGTCACAGTGACCTAGGACTACTTCAGGGTCAAAGGTCTTGTCATACGCAAACATACTTTGAAAGAAGTTTGTTCATAAACCATTTGAGTACCGAGATATAAGACAAAAATCACTGAACCGTGAAATTAGGTCACAGTGACCTATAAGTATATTGGGGTCAAAGGTCTGGTCATACTCACTCATAATCTGAAAAAAGTATGAAAATATACTAATCCAGTGTCAAGATATAAGGCAAAATCACTGAACCATGAAATTAGGTCACAGTGACCTAGGACTACTTCAGGGTCAAAGGTCTTGTCATACACAAACATACTTTGAAAGAAGTTTGTTCATAAACCATTTGAGTACCGAGATATAAGGCAAAATCACTGAACCGTAAAATTAGGTCACAGTGACCTATAAGTATATTGGGGTCAAAGGTCTGGTCATACTCACTCATAATCTGAAAAAAGTATGAAAATATACTAATCGAGTGTCAAGATATAAGGCAAAATCACTGAACCATGAAATTAGGTCACAGTTACCTAGGACTACTTCAGGGTCAAAGGTCTTGTCATACGCAAACAAACTTTGAAAGAAGTTTGTTCATAAACCATTTGAGTACCGAGATATAAGGCAAAATCACTGAACCGTGAAATTAGGTCACAGTGACCTATAAGTATATTGCTGTCAAAGTTCTGGTCATACTCACTCATAATCTGAAAAAAAGTATGAAAATATACTAATTGAGTGTCAAGATATAAGGCAAAATCACTGAACCGTGAAATTAGGTCACAGTGACCTATAAGTATATTGGGGTCAAAGGCCTGGTCGTACTAACTCATAATCTGAAAGAAGTAAGAAAATATACTAATTGAGTGTCAAGATATAAGGCAAAATCACTGAACCATGGAAAGTAGGTCAACTGACCCTTACCGTCATGACACACAAGTCAGTGTCACAAAGTCAAAAGATGAATGACCAACCATCCTCCTAAGTTGTTTCTATTAAGAAATAAAAAGAAAAAAAAATTCGGGGAGTTCTAGATTTTGACCTCTAGCCCCGCCCCCCTGACTTCGACCCAGAGGTCCGATGTCATGGAACCTAAAGTGTATGAAGTATGAATGCTTTATGATAAGTTGTTGTCAAGATATGCCTCCTTGTAAAAGTTACACAGCAGTACATCTATTTTTTAGTGTTCTAGTTTTTAACATCCAGCCCCACCCCCCAGGCATGGACCCAGGAGCCCGATGCCAATGAATGAAACTCAACCCTACAGGGTACCTATGGTCTGAGTATGAAAGCCCTCTGATAAAAAGTTTTCAAGATATAGACTTCTAGAATACTATATCACAGAAAAGCCATTATTATTAATGGTGTTCTAGATTTTAACCTCTAGCCCCACCCCCTGGCATGGACCCAGGGATCTGATGCCATGGAATGAAAGCCGACCCTACAGGGTGTCAATAGCCCAAGTATCAATGCTTTCTGATGAGTGGTTGTCAAGATATGGACTTCTAGAAAACTTTAACACAAGAATTGCCATTTTTGAAGGTGTTCTAGATTTTAACCTCCAGCCCCACCCCCTGGCTTGGACCCAGGGGCCCGATGCCATGGAATGAAAGCTAACCCTACAGGGTATCTATGGTCCAAGTATGAATGCTTTCTGATGAGTGGTTGTCAAGATATGGACTTCTAGAAAACTTTAACGCAAGTGTGACGCGCACGGGAACGGGAACGGGAACGTGGACGACCGGGGTGACTGCAATAGCTCTATGCACTTCGTGCAGTCGAGCTAAAAATAAACAAGTAGCCCAAGGGCAACGATCGCTCACCTGAGAGTCAACAAGTACAGTGAGTCACTGGACAAAGTGATTTTTTTTTTTTTTACCCTAAATGGGTATGACGGCCATCTTGGTAATGTTTCAGGTCTATGGCTGCAATAGTTACCATAGGATCATTGGTCCTGCAAACGCTTACCTGAGACCTAGTTGTCACTTTTCCCCATGTTTCCATGTTTGCCTATGTTTCCAAAATTGAACTTGACCTAAATTAATAACATACCTTCATCTACTCTATTAGTTGTTTGCATCTACCACTTTTCAGGTCTCAGGCTGCATTTAGTTTACAAAATATCCATTTTTTTCACTTTTTCCCATGCAAAAGCCTATGTTTCCAAAATTGACCTGGCCGTAAAATAGGTCAACGTCATCTTTTATCAAACTATGATGGGATGGAGTCCCAAATGCTACATACCAAGTTTCATGAAAATCAGCCTGCCGGTTCTGGAGAAGATTTTTTAGTTGTTTTTACCATATATGGGCGCGGCGGCCCTCTTGGTCATGTGACCTAGATTTCGGGATCAAACTTTCATTACCCTACCCAGGGATGCTCCACATAAAATTTCAGTTTGATTGGCCATGCGGTTTCAGAGAAGATCTTTGAAAAGTGTGTATAGACGACAGATCGGCCAAGGTCAAGAGATGACCTTGACCTAAATTAATCACATACTTTCATTAGTTGTTTTGCATCTACCACTTTTCAGGTCTCAGGCTGCAATAGTTTTCAAAAAAATCCATATTTTTCTCTTTTTCCCATGTAAAAGCCTATGTTTCCAAAATTGACCTTGACGTAAAATAGGTCAAGGTCATCCTAGGGTCATTATTTGATCAAACTACGATGGGCTGGAGTCCCAAATGCTACATACCAAGTTTCGTGAAAATCGGCCTGCCCTTTCTGGAGAAGAAGATTTTTGAGTGGTTTTTACCATATATGGGCGTGGCAGCCATCATGGTCATGTGACCCAAATTTCGCGCTCAAATTTTCGTCCCCACTACCCAGGGATGCTCCTCATAAAATTTCACTTTGATTGGCCAAACAGATTCAGAGAAGATCTTTGAAAAGTGTGTATGGATGACAGACCCTTCAAGGTCAAGAGATGACCTTGGCCTAAATTAATCACATACCTTCATCTACTCCATTAGTTGTTTGCATCTACCACTTCTCAGGTCTCAGGCTGCAATAGTTTTCAAAAAATTGCAATTTTCCGCTTTTCGTCTTATAAGTCAATGGAAACTTTAAGTTGCCATAGCAACCAAAGTAGTGGGACAAGGACAATAAAAAACACAAACTTTGTAAAGGCTAATATCATAAGCATGTATGCAAAGTTTCAGCTTCATCCGCCTTACAGCTTCTGAGAAGAAAATTTTTGAATATTTTTTTCAAAAATTTACCCTTTATGTTGCTATAGCAACCAAACGAATAAAGCGATTTTGACAAAAGTTGCCTAAGACAGGGAGGACTACTCAATAAACATTTATGTAAAAACAAAATTTCAATATCCTCAATGAAACGGCAGAAATTGCAAATTTCCACTTTTTGCCTTGTAAGTCAATGGAAACTTCAAGTTACCATAGAAACCAAAGTAGTTGGACAAAGACAATAAAAACACAAACTTTGTACAGGCTAATGTCATAAGCGTGTATGCTAAATTTCAGCTTCATCCCCCATACGGCTTCTGAGAAAAAGATTTTTGAATATTTTTTTCGAAAATTCATCCTTTATGTTGCTATAGCAACCAAACGAAGGACTACTCAATAAACATTTAGGTAAAAAAAAAATTCAAATATCCCCAGCCTGACAACGGAAAATGCCAATTTCCACTTTTCTCCATACAAGTCAATGGAAACTTCAAGTTGCCATAGCAACCAGAGTTCTTATCCGATCGAAATAAAAAACACAAATATTCCTTCCCCCTACCTGTAGATGCTATATGTGAAATATGAAAAGATTCGGCCTGGCTGCTTCAGAGGAGAAGTTGTTTGAAAATGTTGACGATGACAGACGACGCACGGACACCGGCTCGACTACTATACTATAAGCTCACCTGTGAGCCTTCGGCTCAGGTGAGCTAAAAATGAAACATATTAACCAAAGCTTTGCAAACATGGGTCACACTGGTGCACTTTATACTTTCTCCTGCATAAATTTAGTGTACAAGATAATAATAATGGAATTATCAGATTTTAAACTTAATCAATTACAGCTTTGCATTACGAAAACTTGCCCATGCAATATACAGAGATTTTTTCACTTGTAAAAAATGAATGGAAAATTTTTGATAGTTTTCTTATTTTCGCTCAAAACATAAGTTGTGGGTGCACATTAGAAACGCCTTGGCGGGGCGGTTCTAACAAGTACCCACAAAAAATCTATGTTTTGGAGCAAAAATAAGAAAAATAGTTATACGGTTATACCCCTGCATACCCCAGTTTCGCTATATAAAAGTGGGGTTCAAAGGGGTATACATATTAGTTACGGACATGTTTTCCTGATGGATAACTTAGCCGAGACTACATATTTCCAATAAACATCACACATCTACCGTAGTTACATATCCTCTATTTATTGGATCCAATATCTCAAGAAAAACATGACACTGTCACCCTATTCACAATTTGCATAAATAAGCTAACAATGAACACATTGATCTATTGCCAAAATGCAGGAGATATGGTTCTGCTTGCCTTTGCCTCGTTCATGGGATGCTATGCTTAAATATAATATATGTCGAAACAGAAAACAGCCAAACTACTGAATAAAAGTCACTTGAGCACGAAATATAGGTCAAGGTCACTAGGTGAATGTGGGTGCTGAGTCGGGACATCGAGGAGAAGTCATATATGCAAGGTTTGATGGTTGTAGGCTTTATAGTTGATGAGATATTAAGAGTTGGCTTCAAAAATGACTAAGTCACTAGAGCACAAAATATAGGTCAAGGTCACTAGATCAATGTGGTTGCAAAATCGGGACATCGAGGAGAAGCCATATGCAGGGTTTGATGGTTGTAGGCTTTATAGTTGATGAGATATTAAGGGTTGACTTAAAAAATGACAAAGTCACTGGAGCATGAAATTTAGGTCAAGGTCAGGTCAATGTCAGGGATATTGTTGGCTTGAAAATGAAAGGGGCCATTTCACGAAAAATGCTCGGCTAGAATCATTATTGCCTATCTACTTACATTATAAAACCGGCCCATTATTTCAAAAAGAAGGGGCCATTTTGAAAATTAAAGGGCAATTTTGCCCATGGCCCCTCCCAAAATTATCCCTGCAATGTGGGTGCAGAGTCGGGACATCGAGGAGAAGCCTTATGTAAGGTTTGACAGTTCTAGGCTTTACAGTTGATGAGAAACTAACACAGCATCTGAGCATTGTACAAAGGTGTTCTAGATATTGACCTCTAGCCCCGCCCCCAGGCGCGACCCCACGGAAGCGGGCCAACTCGGCCTGATACCAACTCGGCCCGTGAGTCAACTCTGCCTCGGGTCAACTCAGCCTCTTATTTTTCCTATTACAGGAGGGGTATTTTATAAGTACATGATGTTTTTAGATATGAATAATGATTTTTAGGTTGATATATTCCGGATACGTACACAGAAAATATAGGATGGCATTATTTTAGTACATGTATTAGTACTATTACAAACACATCATTGTGAACAATCAGGCAAAAGGCCCATAGTGTGTAAACTGTCTATAGGGTGACAAGCATGCTAGTTTAACAGTTTGAATTTGAGGCATCTGTGTATTATAGTAAGGTGTTCACACAGTATCGCAATTAAATAAAGTGTGGTTCCCAATTGCAGCGATAGACCTACATGTATATTCAATTGTATGATTAACATATTTTAATTCTCATGTATATTATGGAAGAGACTGACGAAAATAACTGGTTAAAATGAGAATTATATACAAGCGTTGCCTCATATCCATCCCACTTGCTTTAACCATAACTATATATATTCACCTTTTTTGCATTATCCGCTGGTTCCCAGCTTTAAAAAAATCAATATTGGAAAAACAGGTAACCAGAACCCCCCTGAGGGGGGGGTTTCTGGTTACCTGTTTTTCCAATATTGATTTTTGTCAGCAGGTAACCAGCCGATAATGCAAAAATGGTGAATATTTTCTTACATATAAGGCCGAGTTGACATGGCCGAGCTGACCCGGCCGAGCTGACCCGTGCCGACTTGACCCAAGGCCGAGTTGACCCGGATTCGACCCCATGGGTCCCTTCACACTAAATCACAGAGGACCCTCATATGCAGCAATCATGAGCAATGTTCCAAATATGAATGATTTCTGGTCAGTGACTATCAAGATACGAAAGTGTGACGCGGACGCACACGTAAACGCGGACGACCGAGGTGACAACAATGGCTCTACATGTTTTCTTGACTTGTGCCAAGTTGTGGGTGGGTGGGGGTCGAAAATTGTTTTAGCATATTTTAAGTGATATACACAATTGATTGATAACCGAATATCAGGCTGATGTTGAACAACAAGCGCATCTATAACTGTCACATTGAAAATGAACGTATTTTCAAAGAGAGCAGATTATTTACCATCTTCATTTACAACTTCAAGGGATCGTGTCCCATCCGCCATGTTGTTTTTAAAATTGGCGGCGCTTTTTACGAAAAATAACGGACTTCCGTAACAAGATGTCAGAGCGGCCGATATTGTTCAAATGAGTCTCTAAAATGTTTCATTGTGAAAGTTGGTTTTTACGTCCCACTCAACAGCTTCGGTAATATGAAGATGGGACCTTAGTTTAAAGTATAATCTGAATGACTTATTTCATAAAAGGTTACCCGAGATCTTTTGCCGAATAAATGTCATTTGGTGATTATCTAATATCTGTAATGTACATCTGGGTCGTAAGAATGATGTATAAATTTTGTATGTTGTCAGTAGTGAACTTGAGACCGGTCGGTGCATGAAGGTGGTGGAATATTAGCCCGCATATGCGTTCACCAAGTGTAACTTATTAGTGTTGGATAAAGCCTAGTCTTGGTAGGTATGCAACGTACATTGTTTTCTTTCTTTCTTTCTCTATATACTGTCATACGCCCTCACGTATGGTACTCACGGACATTCTAGGCAGGTGCGCTAGCCTGAGTTACAGAAAATTAATATAAACGAGATAAAAGCAAAGTTGATAGTGTAAGAATAAAAGATGACAGTGAAGGGGATGAAAGATGATAGGTTATGATACTTTAGATGAAATTAAAAGCAGGTTAAAAACAAACTACTCAGGGTCTAGGGTCTAGAATGCTGTAGCATGAAATGAATCCAGGCCCCAGGTTCCAGTGCCACACGTGCAAGAAGTATTGTAAGGCGGCCGAGAAAGCAGTTAAATGTGAAGATTGCGAGAAACGCTTCCATGCGTCTTGCGTAAATCTTGGTCCCGTTGAGTTACAAAAGATTGAGTCGGGTAATGATTCTTGGTATTGTTCAAACTGCAAAGCTGAGTGCAGCCTATGCAGTGGTGCTGTTTTGAATTCCCATAAGGCTGTCCAGTGTGACAAATGTGAAATGTGGGTGCACAATAACTGTTCTTTTATGTCAGACTCAGAGTATGAAATGATGCAAAACTCAAACTGTACATGGATTTGTCCAAAATGTGACTTTTTCAATTTCTCAGACTCTTTTTTCAATGAACAGTTTAACTTGGAAAGTGAAAATAGGTTTGACCTACTTGCAAGAGGTCATGAAAACAAGTCCACTGAAACCTTGAATAGCAAAAACAGTTTTATTAGTGGTCTGAAATTTTCCAGCATCAACATAAACAGTATAAGAGGAAAAAAAACTTGAGTTGTTGGCCTTCATTGATTTTCATCAATCGCAGATTTTGGCGATTCAGGAAACAAAAATTGACAATTCCACATTAACGTCTGAATTATTTCCGGAATCTTTTCCATACAGCGTGTACAGAAAGGATAGAACCTTACATGGTGGTGGTGTTATGCTTCTTGTACACAAGGACATCCCACACATGCCCCTCACAGAATTGGACAATGACTCAGAGTCAGTTTGGGTCAAACTTTTTGTAAATAAGAAAACTCACTTTGTGGCTAGCTGGTATCGACCACCTGTCGATGGTCATTTACCGGTATCGGACAATGGAAATGACTTATTGAATTCACTGGAAAAGTTTGACAATTTATTTAGAGAACAGCTTGACAAAATCAAAAATATTAATAAAGGCAACAAACCCCCCTTAATTCATGTTTTAGGTGATTTTAACTTTAGAGATATTGTATGGCCGGACAGACTCAGCAAATCTGGGTCATCATTGAGTCAGACGGAGGGTCAGATTTTGATAGATATCATGAATGACCATGGTTTGGAACAATTAGTCAATTTCCTCACCAGAGAAAGAAATACTTTGGACTTAATTTTGACCTCTCTTCCTGGTCAGTTTGTAGACATTCATTCCCCGGATAAGCTCAGTGATCATGACATTGTTTCTGGCACATTGAAAATTGCTATCCCGCCTATAAAGAAACCTAGGAGAAAAGTGTATCGTTATCAGAAAGGTGATTATGAATCTATGAGAGCAGAAACACTTAAATTTGCAAAGGAAAGATACTTCAACGGTTACTCAGATACTCGGTCGGTCCAGGAAAATTTCAATCTCATTACATCGTTTATTCAGGAATCGGCAGATAAACATATCCCCTCAAAAACTAGTCGCTCAGTTTCCTCTGTCCCTTGGATAACACCTGAAATAAGAAGGAAGGTTCGCAGAAAAAATGCAACTCATGCAAAAGCTAAAAAGACTGGTAGTGCAAAATTTAGATCTAAATTTGAATCTTTACGGAAAGAGATCAAAGCTGATATCAGGAAGCAGCATGATCTTTATGTGAACAACTTGGTAGGAGATGTTAAGGCTAATCCTAGAGATTTTTACAGGTACATAAACAGTCAGAAAAAAGATACCCAAGGTATTCCCCCGTTGAAAAAGAGAAATGGAAGTGGAATAGCTCAATCTGAATTTGAGAAGGCGGAAGAATTTAATGGTCAGTTCTCGGATGTTTTCACTAAAAGTGAATACAAACAGGTCCCTCTTATGGATAGATCTGCCCCATTCATGCATGATATTGTGGTCACAAAGGAAGGGGTGACCAAACTTCTCAAAAGTCTAAACCCGTCTAAAGCCTTAGGGCCTGATCGATGAGCTTCATCCCAGAGTCCTAAAGGAACTGGCTATGGAATTAGGGCCGGTATTCGCCCATCTCTTCCAGCAGTCAATTGATACAGGTGAAATTCCTAAAGAATGGTCTCTTGCTAATATTTGCCCCCTGTTTAAGAAGGGCGACAGGTCACTTGCCCGCAATTACCGCCCTGTTTCTTTGACATGCATTCCTTGTAAGCTTCTTGAACATATTGTATGCTCAAATATTATGGCCCATCTTGATGAACATGAACTCCTGTCGGACAGGCAACACGCATTTAGGAAATGGCATAGCTGTGAAACTCAGTTGACTACAGTGATAAATGACTGGGCCAAAATCTTAGACAAAAAAGGCCAGGTCGACACTTTTATACTCGATTTTGAAAAGGCTTTCGATACTCCTCCCCATGAACTCCTTAAAAGCAAATTGTTCAGCTATGGAATAGGTGGAACAACACTGAATTGGATAAATGCTTTCCTTTGTTTCCGACAACAAAGGGTAGTGGTTAATGGTATTAAATCGGATTGGGCTCCAGTTGTGTCGGGTGTCCCTCAGGGCACTGTTCTCGGCCCCTTGCTGTTTTCCTTGTATATAAATGACATCTCAGCAGACATCGAGTCTGAAATAAGACTCTTTGCTGATGATTGTGTTTGCTATCGTGAAATCAAGAATGAAGAGGATACATTGAAACTTCAAAGAGACATTGATCGCCTAAGCAGTTGGGCTAGAAAATGGGGAATGAGATTTCAACCCGTCAAATGCAACATGATGCAGCTGACAAATAAACGGTCTAGTAAGATACAGGCTAACTACACCCTTGAGGGCACTTTACTGGAAAACGTTGAAAGCATAAAATACCTGGGTGTAACTATCACAAATGATTTGAAATGGAATACTCATATTTCCAATGTTTGTACAAAGGCTAACAGAACTCTCGGATTCTTGAGGAGAAATTTGTATTCTTGTCCCCCAGATGTGAAAGAAGCAGCTTATAAAGGACTGGTGCGGCCGGTCTTGGAATATGGAAGCTCAGTTTGGGACCCTCACACTCATGGCCTCCAGGAAGAACTGGAAAAGGTCCAAAATCGTGCGGCAAGGTTTGTGACGGGAAATTATGTTTTTGAAACTGGGAGCATGACTGGCATTTTAGGTCAACTGAAATGGGAATCTCTTAAGAAAAGGAGGAAGGATAGTAGACTTATATTGCTATACAAAGGTCTAAAGGGTAAAGCCAGAATACCCACAGATGACCTTATCCCAAAGAATAGGCGTTGTAGAAATCAACACTCTTTGGCGTTTCAGATACCTTCAGCTAGCAAAGAAGCGTACAAAAGTAGTTTCTTTCCACAGACTATCAGGGACTGGAATGACCTCCCTGATTCACTTGTCTCCTCTGCTGAAATGTCTGATGACTGTGTGTCCAAGTTCGCTTCACTCGTGCGTTCAAGGGACTAATTCTCCCCCCCCCCCCATCCGAACCCCCTGGTGAAATAATGTCATTTGGCGTGTCACCAGTAAACTATTCAGATTCAGATTCAGCATGCAAACTGCAGCCTTGAAAGCTGGAATGCAACAGATTCAGGCAGGGCATTCCAATGGACAACTGCAAGGGGGAAGAAAGAATACTTATAATAATCCCTAGATGTTTGCAGTTGTCGGAATGTCATGGAATGGCAGTATCTAGAGGTACGGGTATTTAGTTGGACATACTCAGGGAGAGGCATTGCTACAAGGCCGTGAATAATCTTGTGGAAAAAAGGCAAAGACGCGTATCAGCCCGTCGCTGCTGTAAACTGCGCCAACCCAAAGTTTCAAGCATGTCCGATACACAGGCCAATCTTACATAGTTGCAGGAAACCCATCTTGCAGCTCTGCGCTGCACCTTTTCAACCTGTTTGGACTTGTCTTTTGTATGAGGATCCCATACGGGGTCACAAGACGTTTCGCCCCAAGACGTTTCCCCCCTAGTCGTTTTCCCCCTAGTCGTTTCGCCTCTATTTTCCACCCTAGTCATTTCGCCCCCAATACCCTAGATGTTTCGCCCCCAATACCATTTCCCCCCTAATCGTTTCGCCCCCAATTTTTCAATTTTTATTTTTTTATTTATTTATTTATTTATTTATTTATTTAACCGGTCGATCGTGTGGCTCGATAGCTCAGTGGTAGAGTGCTCGCACGGTAAGCGAGAGACCCTGGGTTCGAGTTCCGGTCGGGCCACGTTCTTTTTCCGCCCCTGTGACATTTGGTGGCTCAGTGTGGGTCCGTGCTCGGGCTGCGAGCAGCAACCTGAAAGAGACTGTCTCGTCGGTTCCGGCATGGTTCCGAGCAGATTCGGGGACGAATCTAATTAAGCAGGGGGAAAATGTAACCGGTCGATCGTGTGGCTCGATAGCTCAGTGGTAGAGTGCTCACACGGTAAGCGAGAGACCCTGGGTTCGAGTCCCGGTCGGGCCACGTTCTTTTTCCGCCCCTGTGACATTTATTTATTTATTTATTTATTTATTTATTTATTTATTTATTTATTTATTTCGTTGGTTATTTAGTTATTATTTATTTATTAAGGTCAATTAGGATAGACAAACGAATAGATAGATAGATAGATAGATAGATAGGTAGATAGATAGATAGATAGATAGATAGATAGATAGATAGATAGATAGATAGATAGATAGATAGATAGATAGATAGATAGATAGATAGATAGGTGTGGTATTTAAGTGAAGGTGTGAAAAACTTACGGTATAATAATGTGCAGAATTAATGTCATTTATTATTGACACGGACTTATTGACACGAAAAATAGATTCTTTAATCAAGGATTGCTTGCCGAATCCTATGGTTTTGTCGGCATGCGGCAGTATTTGTCTTTAAAAGAACTTAATGACCCATAGGAAATTTTAAATCTAATTATCTTTTATTCAGCGATTTCTTTTAATAGACCGATTATCGGGTATATAAGATGTTCAAATTCATTAAGCATCATTCATCATTGAATTCTTTATAATGTCTGATCTGTGCATTGCATGTAATAAGGTTGTCGGAAAACGTCAGCACGGTGTTACCTGCGACGTCTGTGACAGATGGCAGCATCGCATATGTGATACAGGTAAGTATTTATTTAATAATAAATTATTCGTAATATCATGCTTTTGTATATTTTGTATATATTTAACTATTGCTTAATTTACGTTTCGGCAGGAAAACATGTCCGTGTAATATATACCCCCCTAAACCCCACTTTTATATAGAAAAGCAGGGGTTTGCAGGGATACACCTATTTTTTTTCATTTTTGATCCAAACATACATTATGGGTACTCGTTAGAACCGCCTCAGCAATGCGGTTCTAACATGAAACCACAATGTATGTTTTGAATCAAAATATGAAAAATATAATTTTTTCTCTTTTGAAATTTTCAATTTTTGCAAACTTACAAATATCTCTTAAAATTGCATGGGCATGTTTTCGTAATGTCTTTCATAAATTACAGGTTCTAAAACTTACAATGTTTTATTGTAATATTATTTCTTTTTAGTATAATGCTTGATAGTAACAGACGCATTAAACTTTCATGACTTTGTATTAATGTATTCATAAATACGGCAATATACTTTAGGGATATGTATTACTTGTATCTATATTTCTATTCTCTTTCACAATTTCCTGGCTGTTATTTATTTATTTGTTTTTATTTATTTATTATTTATTGACGTTTAGCAACGTTGCCCAACATTTGTCGAAAAATAAGAAACAGGATGGTTTTATCAAATATTAAAGTACATTGAATTCTATGGAGATTTCGTCGTTGCGGAAAGTAACTGTAATAGAATTCCAAAGGCACTTTACTTTGAACCCATTTCTTTTTTTCAGGAATTACCCGGGAGCAGTACTTCGCGGCTCTGAAGGGTAGAGAGGTGATCAAGTTCGTGTGTAAACCATGCGTTGTCCGTATTCCACCGAGAGATGACGGTATAGAGGTAAGCTTTTTCATACACTCATTTTTTTTATTATTATTATTAATTAATTGCATCTGCTAACAACAGCAGCACAAGAAGCATATTTCTTGTGTCCGTTAAGTAACTTAACCAAATGATATTGCAAACAGCATAAATTTTATTCCAATTTGCATAATAAATTCGTTCGCACTAGCTTAAGTGCACTTATCGAATATCAGTGGAATATGCATTTGAGATTTCGTATTTCATTTTTTGTATTTTTTTTTTTTTTTTTGCATTTTTTGTATTTCACAGGCTGTGGGTGAAGCGACTGAGATGTTGTTGGAGGAGGTGGCCGACGCAGATGAGCACCTCACCGCTGACATAGAAGACAATGCGCCCACTTTTCATCTTGGCAGTTTCCAGGTTTCAATTATTACTTTTATTACTATGATTATTATATTGCCATAGTTTTATTTATAACAGCAATGAACAGGAGGTCGTTCAAACTGTGCATGCCATGTACGATACAAGTATATATCAATCAGCAAATGCATAATCAAAACAATTAAAAGCCAAACCTTATAATGCAATGTTGTTGATGTACATCTCGCCATTTTCTAATTGTTTCAGTCTATCTTTGTTTCGCATATGCCAAAATCAGTCATGTCAGAGTGTGGTTAATATCGTATATTCATTTCAACTATGTTTCAGGATTCCAGTGCCAGTACTCTGCCGATGGAAGATTCAACCAACCAGATCAACGACGAATCTGAGATGCAGAGCATGGAGGACAGGTTAGTTAAAGAATTGTCATATACTGCATGTAATTAGTTAGTTATAACTTTCATTCATGTAAATCACGCCAGTGTTCAGAAATCTAACGATGCAATCTTCAGAGGCTAAACATTTTAACATGTAACTAAACATTATTTTAACTGAATGACATGAATGTTGCATGTTTATTTTTGTCTGTCTTTTCAGTTCGGGCTACGAGGCTTCAGCCGAGGGTTCCACCGTCACCACTGAGTACGAAACAGTGACAGAGACCGAGATGGAAGATGACTCCAGAAGGTATGTGTTGTACTTAACTATAACCGCAAAAACCTGAACCTTTCCCTTCCGCCAGTTACAAATAAACAATAACAATGCTAACAGGAAAATGCAAAATGCCGTTACGACCGTGTTACCTATTTCATATTTGAGCCCGTGCGTGAACAATTTGGGTTCCGACCAGGCAAACCAGGCTGTACAATCACAGAAGAAGGTTATAAGCTTGAAATTTCAGATTTAAAAAGTTGAAGAATTGTACTACCTTGGTAGCGAAAACAAAGGCGCTGATCAGCATCGCAGATACTGCGTCTTTGTTTTCGCATATGTAAATTTTTGGTTTTCTTGTCTTGTGAAGCGGCTCATTTGTTTCTCATTTATTCATATTATATAACCTTTGCCATGTTTCTCATTTCATTCTACTTTCAGGAATATTACCACCGAGTATGAGACTGAGACCGAGACCGAAATTGAAGATGACTCCAGAAGGTATGTGATCGTTCTTTACTATAAACCTTTACTTTCCACCAATTACAAATAAATTAAACAATGATAATGCTAACAGGATAATGCAAAATGTCGCTTCGACCGTGTTACGTTGTTTCAGCAATTTATAATATAACATTTGCTATGTTTCTCATTTTCTCTACTTTCAGGGGCGTATTTCCTGCTGCCAGTTTGGAGCTCGATGACGACTTTGATGTGTCAGTGCCAGATGCCGCCAACCGGACGCTCAACGCGTCTTTCAACATCAGTTCCAATATTGAGCAACATGAAGAGATCAATGAGAAGTAAGTTTTATAGTATTATATTAAGGTAGTTCTATCATGTAACATAATACGACCATGGTGTAGTCAACGTTAAAACATGTTTCACTACTGTGATCCTTTCATCAACAATTTTACCATTTGACATAGTATACCCGTATGTATCTTTTATATCTCATGTGTGTTCCATGTTGGCATAAATTGTTGTATTTTACAGCTCTATGTTGGATGAAAGTCTGTCAACGTCTGTCCTGTCCGATGAGCCATTAACGTTCCACATATTTGAAAATGGTAGCAAGCGGGGTGGTCGTCTTCTGGTCAGCAGTGATGGCCTGGGAGTTCCAGGACAGGTCACTGGAAATATCAACCCCCAGATATCTTTCACAGGTAACAGTTTCCAGGACCTGACCATGAAGACTGTAATTTGCATTTGTAACGAACGGCCGAGCAAAGCCACAGCAAACCCCGTCGGTGGAAAAGCATGCTCACCCACCAAGGGTGGTTTACTGCGCTATATACCTAACACTTACTCGAATCACAAAGTTTCGAGTTTCTAATTTGCATATTACTACCCGCTAATATGCCGCTAATACGTTGCACCAACGTATTCTACAAGGGAGACTATCCCGTTACATTACTTCCCCCTCCGAGAAGACTCGCCCCGAGTCTTGGCCTGGGGACTACATGGGTAAGGCAACTCCGGTCCGGCAGTTGTCATGATCCCACCGCTGCCACCAAATGTAACGTTTAGCCGAGCCAAGCCACAGCAAACCCCGTCGGTGGAAAAGCATGCTCATCACCAAGGGTGGTTTACTGCGCTATATACCTAACACTTACTCGAATCACAAAGTTTCTAGTTTCTAATTTGTATATTACTACCCGCTAATATGCCGCTAATACGTTGCACCAACGTATTATACAAGGGAGACTATCCCGTTACACATTTATAGGTTTCCTGGATCCTGTCACCTGTATAACCTGGCACTTCGAGGGGTTGAACCCGCTCCCACACAGACAGTTTGTCAAGGTCATGTTGTAGGGCTGCACTGTCATTCTCACCTTCAATAGTCAGATAAATGGCTGTAAATCGGAATGGCCATGTATTTAAATAGGAAAAAAATATGAAAATGTCATTTAATGGCAGAAATCTTGCTAGGAATGAACAAATGGACAGAATATTTCTGTTTATGAAAATATTTTGGGCCCAGGGGGTTGTCTGCCCCTGCTATATACAGGTATATGACCATAATATCTATATACGTATGGGGCAGGTACAAGTCAAGGTCTGGACCTCAAGTGCAACACTGCTCGACTCGGCCGAGTACAAGTTGACCACAGTACGAGAAAAATTATAGTACGAGTTGACCGGTAATGTATAATTTAGGGACTTTTCTTGAGGGACCAAGGGACCAGGGACCTGGTCCCTCAAGGACCAAGGACTATAATTTAGGGACCAGGTAATAGAGGGACCAAATACAAAATATGTGCATTTATGGCATATCTTATTTGCAATGAGCAATAGTGTGGACCAAAATCAGCCTGCGCCAGTCCCCGAGGGGCGTTTGTCTTTATTCCCTATACTGGGCTGATTTATTTTGGGAGTAATTATTTTTTAAACATTTTCTCATTGATTTTGAATCTACTTTATCAGTATAACTATTAATTTATTAGATATTTTTCGTTTTAAATTGGGTAAATGACAATTTTGGTAATTTGGTGGTCAGTGGTGGTTATGTTATATTTATGGATATTTTCATGATGATTTCATTTTAATCAGTAAAATTAAAGGGACCTGGTCTTTAAATTTAGGTTTTATTATTTAATTTCACGTCCCTCTCAAGATTATTTATGCTCATTTTTCTTTCCTACTATTTTCTGTCTGTCTTTGGTTTTTCTTCCTTTGTTATCTGACTTCTGTTGAATGTAAGAGATTATCATAAATCATACAGTAGCAATAGAGATGGTGTCTATTGGAGGCAATAAACGTATACATGTCGTGGTTGATGATTTACTTTTACAATATACAAGAATATGACATGATAGTTTTCAAAAGGTACAAAACTATTATTACAGAAACTAATACTGTGTAAGCTAGTAAAAAAATAGAATTCTATATTTTTCTTTCTTTCATTTCATTTTTTCTCTTCTTGTCTTTCTTTCCTTTCTGTCTTTCTTTCTTTCCTTGGTATTCCTTCTTTTAAAACACATCTTACATAGAATTTTATATTTTTCATTTCATTTTTCCTTCTCTCTCCATTTTTTTTCCTTCTAAAACAACACTGCACAAACTACGCTTGTAAATAGAATTTTATATATTTTTTATTCATTTCATTTTTTCTTTCTCTCCATTTTTTTCTTTCTTTAATATCATTTCTTATTTCTTCCAATTTTCTTTTAATTTTCTTTCTTGCTAATTTCTCTCTTTCTTTGGTTTTCCCTACAGGCGTATCTTACTATACACTTTAATAGTTAAATTAATAAAGTGGATCATCCATACAAAATCAATGAAAATAAATAAATAAATAAATAAGCCTGGGGACAAACCTCATCAGGGACTGGCACAGGCTGATTTGGTCCACACAAAAGCCTTAGATGCATACAGATATGGCATTATATGCACATGTTTTGTATTTGGTCCCTCTGTTACCTGGTCCCTAAATTATAGCTCTTGGTCCTTGAGGGACCAGGTCCCTGGTCTCTTGGTCCCTCAAGAAAAGTCCCTAAATTATACATTACCGAGTTGACCAGCACTCAGACATACCGGTCCGGTAGAGCTGGAAAAATGCTTCCATTTTCCGTCTAATGCCGGATGCGTAACACAAAATTTGATTGGATAATTACGTTCGTCGGATTTTCCAAAGAGTGGTTACCGGCTCGCCTGCTACACGAGGCACCAGCCAGTAAGACTGAAAGTTTGACAGCTGAACTGTGAACATCCTCGGACTAAATTAACCTGCTACTCACAGTGTAAGACTTAGAGGCTGTCATTAAAAATCATCTACCCGTATGTTAAAATAAACAAGTAACAATTTCATTGTGACTCAAGCTCATTGACATAAGGGCTTCAGACCCGGGGCTTCAGACTACAGTAATTTTGTGTAGCCTCCTGGTACCATTTCTCGAACGGGACCAACTCTCGACCAATAATTTGATTTACACTAAATAAAACATAAACTCTGGTCCACAAGAAAACAATTTGGACGGGTTTTTCTTCGTCAGTCAATGGGCGACGAAACAGGCACAGTGCCAAGTGACAGCCTCGTTTTGGATTTCCCTAGCAGGCGATGGAAACCGCCCAAAATCAAAGCAAAATGCATCTACTCTGATTGTCTGAAAAAAAATTCTTTGCTCAAAAACATTCCTGAATTCCATTTTATTTTCTATCTCATGCCAGAAGCTATCTTCTATGTATTCAAATCAATTTTGGACGAATGAAACACACCTAGCGTCTTCTAGCTTTACAAATGTTTGTTTACTCCCCTGCGAAAATACAGTGTCCGTGAAAATCGCATGAGCAACAAGAACGTTTTTCTTTTGTTACTGGTACTACCTCCTATTCCTAGTGGCTCTCCCTAGTGTGATCACTTGTTTAATCCCAAAAAATCAAATAGAAATTGGCTAAGTCTGCTCAGTTTTGGTGCTGGCAAAAATACAAGGAAACAAAGTGTAGTAAGAGACCAGTGTTTAGGTTGGACCTACTCATAATGACCTACGTGGTAACATGCCTGCATTTTACCATATAATCTTACATTTAAATACCTCCTGGGTGACTGCACACTGTTTTTCACTGATTCCCTCGCATTATTATATATGAAAACGAGCTCAAATAGTCTGTTCGAGAGTTGGTTCCATTAACTGAAGGAAACATGATTTTTAGTGGTGATGCAACGGACCGTGTTGTGCACGCGCCATATGACGTCACACATAATTTAAAAGGTCATTGACGTTGGCAATGTTGTGTCTACAAAACCTGAGGATTAAATTAATTTTATTGCATGTTCTAAGATTATTGCATGTAACAATGTTATAAAAGTGGTTCGAGATATGGTACCAGGAGGCTATTTCCACTGTTTACATGTATGACAGTCACAAATACTGTAAGTTCAGAAATGTTTGCAAGAACTAATTTTGTTTGCTTCCCCGCTGTCCGCTGCTCCTCAGGTTGGCTTTGTTGTTGGTTTTCGGGCTCTATGTTTGAAAGTGGACAACATCAGGAGATATTTTGGATGGAAAGTTGGAAACCAGGACTGTAGTATAGGATTTGGAAATTCAGTTGGTAGAATTGCTCAGAGTTTGGCCTTTACAAGGAAAATTGGTAACAGAAGAGGCTCCGAAGGATTACGCAGTTTCAATCCTTCACAGGGAACAAACTTGTTGATTCTTATTATTTTGGCTGGAGATATCGAAATGAACCCAGGCCCCAGGTTCCAGTGCCGCACGTGCAAGAAGTATTGCAAGGCGGCCGAGAAAGCAGTTAAATGTGAAGATTGCGAGAAACGCTTCCATGCGTCTTGCGTAAATCTTGGTCCCGTTGAGTTACAAAAGATTGAGTCGGATAATGATTCTTGGTATTGTTCAAACTGCAAAGCTGAGTGCAGCCTATGCAGTGGTGCTGTTTTGAATTCCCATAAGGCTGTCCAGTGTGACAAATGTGAAATGTGGGTGGCACTGGGTGCACAATAACTGTTCTTTTATGTCAGACTCAGAGTATGAAACAATGCAAAACTCAAACTGTACATGGATTTGCCCAAAATGTGACTTTTTCAATTTCTCAGACTCTTTTTTCAATGAACAGTTTAACTTGGAAAGTGAAAATAGGTTTGACCTACTTGCAAAAGGTCATGAAACCAAGTCCACTGAAACCTTGACTAGCAAAAACAGTTTTATTAGTGGTCTGAAATTTTCCAGTATCAACATAAACAGTATAAGAGGCAAAAAACTTGAGTTGTTGGCCTTCATTGATTTTCATCAATCTCAGATTTTGGCGATTCAGGAAACAAAAATTGACAATTCCATATTAACGTCTGAATTATTTCCGGAATCTTTTCCATACAGCGTGTACAGAAAGGATAGAACCTTAAATGGTGGTGGTGTTATGCTTCTTGTGCACAAGGACATCCCACACATGCCCCTCACAGAATTGGACAATGACTCAGAGTCAGTTTGGGTCAAACTTTTTGTAAATAAGAAAACTCACTTTGTGGCTAGCTGGTATCGACCACCTGTCGATGGTCATTTACCAGTATCGGACAATGGAAATGACTTATTGAATTCCCTGGAAAAGTTTGACAATTTATTTAGAGAACAGCTTGACAAAATCAAAAATATTAATAAAGGCAACAAACCCCCCTTAATTCACGTTTTAGGTGATTTCAACTTTAGAGATATTGTATGGCCGGACAGACTCAGCAAATCTGGGTCATCATTGAGTCAGACGGAGGGTCAGAATATGATAGATATCATGAATGACCACGGTTTGGAACAATTAGTAAATTTCCCCACCAGAGAAAGAAATACTTTGGACTTAATTTTGACCTCTCTTCCTGGTCAGTTTGCAGACATTCATTCCCCGGATAAGCTCAGTGATCATGACATTGTTTCTTGCTATCCCCCCAATAAAGAAACCTAGGAGAAAAGTGTATCGTTATCAGAAAGGTGATTATGAATCTATGAGAGCAGAAACACTTAAATTTGCAAAGGAAAGATACTTCAACGGTTACTCAGATACTCGGTCGGTCCAGGAAAATTTCAATCTCATTACATCGTTTATTCAGGAATCGGCAGATAAACATATCCCCTCAAAAACTAGTCGCTCAGTTTCCTCTGTCCCTTGGATAACACCTGAAATAAGGAGGAAGATTCGCAGAAAAAATGCAACTCATGCAAAAGCTAAAAAGACTGGTAGTGCAAAATTTAGATCTAAATTTGAATCTTTACGGAAAGAGATCAAAGCTGATATCAGGAAGCAGCATGATCTTTACGTGAACAACTTGGTAGGAGATGTTAAGGCTAATCCTAGAGATTTTTACAGGTACATAAACAGTCAGAAAAAAGATACCCAAGGTATTCCCCCGTTGAAAAAGAGAAATGGAAGTGGAATAGCTCAATCTGAATTTGAGAAGGCGGAAGAATTTAATGGTCAGTTCTCGGATGTTTTCACTAAAAGTGAATACAAACAGGTCCCTCTTATGGATAGATCTGCCCCATTCATGCATGATATTGTGGTCACAAAGGAAGGGGTGACCAAACTTCTCAAAGGTCTAAACCCGTCTAAAGCCTTAGGGCCTGATGAGCTTCATCCCAGAGTCCTAAAGGAACTGGCTGTGGAATTAGGGCCGGTATTCGCCCATCTCTTCCAGCAGTCAATTGATACAGGTGAAATTCCTAAAGAATGGTCTCTTGCTAATATTTGCCCCCTGTTTAAGAAGGGCGACAGGTCACTTGCCCGCAATAACCGCCCTGTTTCTTTGACATGCATCCCTTGTAAGCTTCTTGAACATATTGTATGCTCAAATATTATGGCCCATCTTGATGAACATGAACTCTTGTCGGACAGGCAACACGGCTTTAGGAAATGGCATAGCTGTGAAACTCAGTTGACTACAGTGATAAATGACGGGCCAAAATCTTAGACAAAAAAGGCCAGGTCGACACTTTTATACTCGATTTTGAAAAGGCTTTTGATACTCCTCCCCATGAACTCCTTAAAAGCAAATTGTTTAGCTATGGAATAGGTGGAACAACACTGAATTGGATAAATGCTTTCCTTTGTTTCCGACAACAAAGGGTAGTGGTTAATGGTATTAAATCGGATTGGGCTCCAGTTGTGTCGGGTGTCCCTCAGGGCACCGTTCTCGGCCCCTTGCTGTTTTCCTTGTATATAAATGACATCTCAGCAGACATTGAGTCTGAAATAAGACTCTTTGCTGATGATTGTGTTTGCTATCGTGAAATCAAGAATGAAGAGGATACATTGAAACTTCAGAGAGACATTGATCGTTTAGGCAGTTGGGCTAGGAAATGGGGAATGAGATTTCAACCCGTCAAATGCAACATGATGCAGCTGACAAATAAACGGTCTAGTAAGATACAGGCTAACTACACCCTTGAGGGCACTGTACTGGAAAACGTTGAAAGCATAAAATACCTGGGTGTAACTATCACAAATGATTTGAAATGGAATACTCATATTTCCAATGTCTGTACAAAGGCTAACAGAACTCTCGGATTCTTAAGGAGAAATTTGTATTCTTGTCCCCCAGATGTGAAAGAAGCAGCTTATAAAGGACTGGTGCGGCCGGTCTTGGAATATGGAAGCTCAGTTTGGGACCCTCACACTCATGGCCTCCAGGAAGAACTGGAAAAGGTACAAAATCGTGCGGCAAGGTTTGTGACGGGAAATTATGTTTTTGAAACTGGGAGCATGACTGGCATTTTAGGTCAACTGAAATGGGAATCTCTTAAGAAAAGGAGGAAGGATAGTAGACTTATATTGCTTTACAAAGGTCTAAAGGGTAAAGCCAGAATACCCACAGATGACCTTATCCCAAAGAATAGGCGTTGTAGAAATCAACACTCTTTGGCTTTTCGGATACCTTCAGCTAGCAAAGAAGCGTACAAAAGTAGTTTCTTTCCACAGACTATCAGGGACTGGAATGACCTCCCTGATTCACTTATCTCCTCTGCTGAAATGTCTGATGACTGTGTCTCCAAGTTCGCTACACTCGTGCGTTCAAGGGACTAATTTCTCCCTCATCCGAACCCCCTGGTGAAATAATGTCATTTGGCGTGTCACCAGTAAACTATTCAGATTCAGATTCCCAAATCTCAGCAAAAAAGACATGCTACGTGAATACCTTTGGCAAAAATTATGCTCTTAGGCCAAACAAATTAATATATGAGCCGCCTCGTGGGAAAACCAACAATGTGGTTTTCGAACAGTTCTACCACAAACCGGCCTGTGCAGTCACAGACGATGGCTAGCGGCTTGAAATTTTGGATTTAGAAAAAAGAGGAATTGTACTATCTGTGTAGCTAAAACAAAGGCGCTGATCAGCTTTGCGGTTACCGTGAAGCTGATCTGCGCCTTTGTTTTCGCTTGTGCACATTAATTGTTGGTTTTCTCATGGGGCGGCACATATAATTGTTTCTCGGGCCACTTTTTGAAAAATCAGATGGCGGGGGGAGGGGGGGGTATTCATTGGAAATATGTGGTTCTGGCTAGGTTGTTGTTTTGGATAAAGTTTAAAAGCTGATAATTTAAACTTTTAATATATATCCAAGATTTTTTTTTCTTCATAAAGCAATAGCTTAATATATCAACTTTAAGACAGTATCATTTTATTTCTGGAGAAAAAAACAACTTGTTTAGCACAAATCTTCTAGAAAGTTAGTAATCAAATTTCACTGTTTTCAGCTTTTTTAATAGGAGCTGTGTCATGAGAAAATCAGATTTTTTCCTTTGCAAAAACAAAGGCGTAGCTGCACAGCTGATCAGCACCATTGTTTTCGCTACACAGATAGTACATTCCCTCTTCTACTTATATCCAAAATTTCAATAGCTTCTTACCTGCTTCTGTGACTGCACAGACAGATTTGTGTTGGACGGGGGTGGGGGTGGGGGGGGGGGACCCCAAAGACCGGTTTTCTGGCGTTGTGGCTCATAGAAAATCATCACATTTTGGTAAAATTGAAGGGTAGAACTCCATTTTCTTTCATAGTAACTTACAAATTTTGACCAAACATGATAAAAAAAACTCTTATTAGAGTCTTAGTTGTCTCTTAAACTTATTTTAGACCATCCTAATGTGTTTTATGATACTTAAAATCAAGCAGAGACGGCATAAATTGACACTTGCTTTAGACTCATACATGTGATATCTCCCTATTTCGGAGAGATCTGACACCCTATTTTTGAGCAAATCTAGCTATTTCAATTTTTAAAGTTTTCCTATATATAAGATCATACATCTCTCTATTTGAAATTTCTGATCTCCCTATTTGAAATCAAGAACTTCCGTCTTTGATTAATCATTTTCCCTATTTCAAAAAGTAAATAGAGGATCTTACACGAGTGGTCATTTCATATGAAATTTATTAAACGAGCCTTTGGCCACAAGTGTAAGATTCGTTTTATCATATTACTTTTAAAATAGGATTTCATCGCCTTCGAAGTGGACATATTTTCAATGAAAATTTACATTGTTGTTACGGACGTCGTCAATGACGTTACGTATTCCCGCAAAAGTGTTAATACATGTGTGGTCATACGATTTTTATGACATGACGTTATCCACTGGAAAACTGCGACGTCATATGATAAATCTCCCTATTTGGGTTCTCAGATGTATCACATGTATGAATGCTTTAGTGCCTTATTCCTTGACCTTGGGCCCCTGGTTCACTGTAGATTTACTTTGTAAAAAAATATGCCAAGTTGTGTGGAGGCTAGAACATGACATTATGTATTTTTCTGGAGAAGTGATAGGTGTGAGCCTGAACCCTGATTTATATAGTCATTCTCTTGACAATAATGGACAATTTGACATACTCTTCAACCATGCAGCATGACCTGTTCCTGTGACCAATATTTCATGGTTCATTAACTTTACAAAATAAATACTGTCAGAGCTGTGTTGAATCTAGACCTAAAGTGTATTACTCCACACTAGTGATCTCTGTAAGCATAAACCCAGGCCAGTTATTGTCATTGACATACTCTTCAACCATGCACCTTTACTTGCTGCTATTGATCTATGTTTTATGGTTCATTGGCTTTGTCAGTGTTAATGTTAAGTTGTTTCAAATCTAAAATTACTTTGTGTTTTTCTCTGCAGCAGTGATAGTTTAAGCATGACACCCTGTCTGCCTAGTTATTCTGCTTGACATGGTCTTGAACCATGGGCCTGGCCCCTTTGTAGATGACCTTTTTTACTCATTTAAGTGAGTTTGCCTAATGCCTAATGCTTGTGCAATATACATGTATTTTTAGCTCACCTGAGCCGAGCCGTCATCCGTTAGTGCGTCCGTGCGTGCGTCCGTCCACAATTTCAATCTTGAATATCTCCACAACTAGTCAGTCAATTGCAATCAAATTTTATCAGAAGCATCATTGGGGTAGGGGAAAGGTTGCATAAGGTTTTGGGCCAGGTCGGATCAGAAGTCTGGTTTCCATGGCAACAGATAGCTCCCATAGGGTTACAATGGGAAAAAAATGTTGTGAACACTCTAGCGCCTACATTTTTAGCTCACCTGAGCCGAAGGCTCACAAGGTGAGCTTATAGGATGGCCATGATCCGGCGTCCGTCCGTCGTCCGTCCGTCGTCGTCGTCCTCGTCCACAATTTCAAAGATCTTCTTCTCTGAAACCGCTTGGCCGATCTAGTTGAAAAAAATGTTGTGAACACTCTAGCGCCTACATTTTTAGCTCACCTGAGCCGAAGGCTCACAAGGTGAGCTTATAGGATGGCCATGATCCGGCGTCCGTCCGTCGTCCGTCCGTCGTCCGTCCGTCGTCGTCGTCCTCGTCCACAATTTCAAAGATCTTCTTCTCTGAAACCGCTTGGCCGATCTAGTTGAAATTTTATGTGGAGCCTCCTTGGGTAGTGGCATTTCAAGTTTGATCGCAAAATCCAGGTCACATGACCAAGATGGCCGCCACGCCCATATATGGTAAAAACCTTTCAAAAATCTTCTTCTCCAGAACCGGTGGGCCGATTTCCACGAAACTTGGTATGTAGCATCAGGGACTTCAGCCCATCATAGTTTGATAAAATGATGACCCTTGGATGACCTTGACCTATTTTACGGCAAGGTCAAATTTGGAAACATAGGCTTTTACATGGGAAAAAGTGAAAACTATGGATTTTTTGAAAACTATTGCAGCCTGATGCCTGAAAAGTGGTAGATGCAAACAACTAATGGAGTAAATGAAGGTATGTGATTAATTTAGGTCAAGGTCATCTCTTGACCTTGGCCAGTCTGTCGTCCATTCACACTTTTCAGAGATCTTCTTCTCTGAAACTGCTGGGCCAATCGAAGTGAAATTTTATGTGGAGCATCCATGGGTAGGGGAGACGAAAGTTTGATTGCGAAATCCAGGTCACATGACCAAGATGGCTGCCATGCCCATATATGGTAAAAACCACTCAAAAATCTTCTTCTCCAGAACCAGCAGGCCGATTTTCATGAAACTTGGTATGTAGCATTTGGGACTCCAGCCCATCATAGTTTGATAAAATGATGACCCTAGGATGACCTTGACCTAATTTACGGCAAGGTCAATTTTGGAAACATAGGCTTTAACATGGGAAAAAGTGAAAACTATGGATTTTTTGAAAACTATTGCAGCCTGATGCCTGAAAAGTGGTAGATGCAAACAACTAATGGAGTAGATGAAGGTATGTGATTAATGTAGGTCAAGGTCATCTCTTGACCTTGGCCAGTCTGTCGTCCATACACACTTTTCAAAGATCTTCTTCTCTGAAACTGCTGGGCCAATCAAAGTGAAATTTTATGTGGAGCATCCATGGGTAGGGGAGACAAAAGTTTAATCGCAAAATCCAGGTCACATGACCAAGATGGCTGCCACGCCCATATATGGTAAAAACCACTCAAAAATCTTCTTCTCCAGAACCGGTTGGCCGATTTCCACGAAACTTGGTATGTAGCATCGGGGACTTCAGCCCATCATAGTTTGATAAAATGATGACCCTTGGATGACCTTGACCTAATTTACGGCAAGGTCAAATTTGGAAACATAGGCTTTTACATGGGAAAAAGTAAAAACTATGGATTTTTTGAAAACTATTGCAGCCTGATGCCTGAAAAGTGGTAGATGCAAACAACTAATGGAGTAGATGAAGGTATGTGATTAATGTAGGTCAAGGTCATCTCTTGACCTTGGCCAGTCTGTTGTCCATACACACTTTTCAAAGATCTTCTTCTCTGAAACTGCTGGGCCAATCAAAGTGAAATTTTATGTGGAGCATCCATGGGTAGGAGAGACGAAAGTTTGATCGCGAAATCCAGGTCACATTACCAAGATGGCCGCCACGCCCATATATGGTAAAAACCACTCAAAAATTTTCTTCTCCAGAACCGGCAGGCCAATTTTCGCGAAACTTGGTATGTAGCATTTGGGACTCCAGCCCATCCTAGTTTGATCAAATGATGACCATAGGATGACCTTGACCTATTTTACGGCAAGGTCTATTTTGGAAACATAGGCTTTTACATGGGAAAAGGCGGAAACAATGGATATTTTGGAAACTGTTGCAGTCTGAGACCTGGAAGTTGCTAGATGCAGACAACCAATGGAGTCAATGAAGTTAAGTAATTAATGAAGGCCAAGGTCATTTCTTGACCTTGACCCAAAGTCATTTTAATATCAAAATTAAAATTGTGGTTTTCTCATAAATCACTGGGTTTGGAAACTATTGCAGCCTGAGACCTGAAACTTTGCAGATGCAGACAACTTATGAATTCAATAAAAGTGTGTGAGTATTCAAGGTCAAGGTCATTTCATGATGACTTAATACTGCAGGATCAGGCTTCAGGTGAGCGTTCTCAGGACCAATGGTCCTCTGGTTGATAGGATCTTCTTCATTCTTGCAGGTTTTGAGGACAGCCATAAGATCTCGGATGAGTTCGAAATGCGGGTGGATTGGACCATGGACTGCAGAGTTAGCTGCCCTTGAGCGTTTGAAAAAATCCCTATTGACTTACAATGGGAAAGATGTTGTGAACACTCCAGCGCTATCATTTCTGATCAGATCTTCTTCATTCTTGCAGGTAACAAGGACAACCATAAGATCTTGGATGAGTTCGAAAATCAGCAAGATTCGACCATAGACTGCGGAGTTGTCTGCCCTTGAGCGTTTGGAAAATGGCTGTTGACGTTGTGAACACTCTAGCACCTACATATGTGATCCGATCTGCTTCTTTCATGTAACAAGGACAGCCATGAGATCTCAAATGAGTTCGAAATTTGGCAAGATTCGACCATGGACTGCGGAGTTAGCTGCCCTTGAGCGTTTGAAAAAATCCCCATTGACTTACAATGGGAAAGATGTTGTGAACGCTCCAGCGCCTTCATTTCTAATGGGATCTTCATCATTCTTGCAGGCAACAAGGACAGCCATAAGATCTCGGATGAGCTTGAAATTCAGCGAGTTTCGACCATGGACTGCGGAGTTACCTGCCCTTGAGTGTTTGAAAATTCAATATTTTGTGTTGTGGCCACTCTAGCGCCTTCAATTTTGATCGCATCTTCTTTATACTTGGAAGGAACAAGGATAGCCATAATATCTCGGATGAGTTTGAATTTCAGCCAGATCAGACCCTTGACTGCAGATTTATCTGCCCTTGACTGTGTGAAAAATCAATATTTAGTATTGTGGCCACTCTAGCGCCTTCATTTTTATTTGGATCTTCTTTATTCTTGGAAGTAACAAGAACATCGATAATATCTCGGTTGAGTTCGAATTTCGACCAGATCCGACCTCTGACTGCGGAGTTATCTGCCCTTGAGTGTTTGAAAAATCAATATTTTGTGTTGTGGCCACTCTAGCATCTTTGTTTTTCAGTGGATCTTCTTCATTCTTGCAGGTAACACAAATAACTACAATATGTCGGATGAGTTTGAATTTCGACCAGATCCGACCTCAGACTGCGGAGTTAGCTGCCCTTTTGTGTTTGAAAAATCAATATTTTGTATTGTGACCACTCTAGCCCCTTCAATTTTGATCAGATCTTCTTCATTCTTGGAAGAAACAAGGATAACCATAACATCTCGGATGAGTTCCAATTTGAGCCAGATTCGACCCAGGACTGCGGAGTTAGCTGCCCTTGAATGTTTGAAAAATCAATTTTTAGTGTTGTGGCCACTCCAGCATCTTCAATTTTGATCAGATCTTCAAAAAAAAAAAAAAAAAAAAAAAAAAACACTTTGTCGAGTGACTGTACTTGTTGTCTCTCAGGTGAGCAATCGTTGCCCTTGGGCTGCTTGTTTTTATTCAGTTTAACATCCCTTTCAAGATTATTTCTTCAGCTCATATGGGACGGGATGTGCAATATTGATCTCATTCAAAATGATACAAACTGAATAGAATGATTGTTCATTACAATGGTAAAGCAAATGAATTTGCACTGAGCAAATATTTTGAAATCGCCTTGAAAAAAATGATTCGGTATATTAATATGATGGTGAATATTATATTTGGCAGCAAATGTGAACCAGGGCCCAGATCAGGTGAATGTTTTCAGTACTATTGATCCTCTAGTTATCCACAGACTTGGGACCATTATGGTAGTAATGAGTATGGATGGTAACAGTTGTAATAAATGAGCCGCGACGCGAGAAAACTGGTCTTCGGGAGTTCCGACCAGGTCTGACACAAACCGGCATGTACAGCTTCAGAAAAAAGCTAGAAGCTTGAAATTTCGGTTTTAAGTAGAAAAGAAAATGTACTATCCGTGTAGCGAAAACAAAGGCGCTGATCAGCTTCGCAGTTACTGCGAAGCTGATCTGCGCCTTTGTTTTCGCATAGGCAAAAATCCGGGTTTCTCACGATGCGGCTCAAATCATTTATGGTCATTCTAAATACTAACTTTTCAATCAGTTGACCTCACCAGTTTGTTTAACCACAAACCATAAAGTTGTAAATTGTTGGACTGAGGAGTTGATCACTAAACTAAAGGTATTTTTGTTGTATTTTCATTCCCCTAGAGCACAGATTGTGTAGGAAACTGGTCAAAGGTTATTGAGCTGAAAAGAAAAATGACTAAAAAGCAAACATTAGTTTTCAATTTTAATCATGATGTTGATGTATTAAATTCAGTTTGAATTATTAATTTTCATGTCATTTGTTATAAAGTTATTTGCTTTCATTGCGTCTTTAGTTAGGGGAGCGTGTTGGCCTGGTGTAAGAGCATCAGACTCCAAATCAAGAGGTTGTGTGTTTGAACTATCTGTGCAGGTTGTGTCTTTTAGCAGGACACATTGAATCCAGATAGTGTACTGGTTAACAACAGGAAGCAGTGGCTTTGTCCTAGTATGACCGAGACGTTAAAGCACAAAACAACAACAAAAACTTACCTGCACTTTCTATGTAACATTTGGTTAATCATTAAAACTCTTGATATAGGCAGGATGATCTATAAACATACAGTAAGTGTTTAGAGACCCCTTGGGTGATACAAAGCCTTAGTTTGGACCCCAATGTACTGTTAAGTTGATGTTGTGTATTCTTTTTTTAATGTACAGATTGAAAAATAATGTTAAAACCCTCTTGTGCCCAAACACCTTTTTGCTGAGCAGAAAATTATTATTTCATGATAGTGGGCTATGACCATGGAATGTATTATAAAAATGTGAATTTTTAATAAATTTGTACATCCGATGCGATTTTATGGCTTGTATCATATGGGCCACAACGTGAGAAAATGTACCTTCGGGCAATTATTTGAGTATTAGAAAAACAAAGGTACGCTTCTAGAGTCTGTTACTCTTTATTTGACCAGATTATCTCATTTATTATGTGAGTTATGACCAATTTACTATTTACTACCCTTCAGACGTCATTGTCCTGAAAAATGATGTCAAAGTTGCGCAATGCATTTCTGCATGTTAGTAGAGCTTACAAAACCCGATGCATTTGCTTAAAACTGTTTCAGCACTGGTCAGAACCCATTGCTAAGATAGAAGCATACCATCCTTACAGACAATATGTCGCAATTATTTTGTCTATTTTAATGATGACACGGTTGCTATAGTTACCGTTTAACGATACACACAGGAAAATTATGTGTATTATGGGCTAAAACAAGGGCAGATAACTCAAAATGTTGACAATAAATATGTTTTAAAACTCACTGGTAGCCCAGTGTTCAAAGATTACAATTTATACAATGTTATTTCTACTACGCGGATTACATCATTTTTCCGCATTTTGCTGCTTTCTACTAGTAATGTCAGAATGTCCGAAGGTACATTGTGTCGCGTTGGGGTTCATATATGATACATTGGGCATTAAGTTCTGGTGTATCATATATGATACATTTTTAAAAACTCAAAATGGCTGATAATATCATTTCATTTGTTAAACAGAAATATTTAATTTGTTTGTAAATGTAACAAAACGACTCCTGGAACACTAAACAGTTCTGTAACAAGTGAACAGCAACAAAACCAAAATACAACATCATTCACGAAATGCATCTACTCACCTAAATGTGTGATGAAATGTCATTGTAAAAGTTATATAAACAGCTTACACTAAATCGTCTGTATATGTTCGTAGGTTTACGGAGAATTGATTTGGACCATTTCCATATATGGAAAGTTAATTGATTGATTAGTGTAATGCTGACACGTGTTGAAACGTCACAATGATGTCAAATTCAAAATGGCTGACAGACGTCATTTGTAGAAATACGTGTAGATCATTGGAAAAGACCAGTTCTGGACCTTTCAACTGGAATAAATTTATGTTCGCCGTCAGATTCCGTAAATTTGGCATATGTTTTGGGCTCGTTCCGGAAATGGGAAGAAATTAAGAACATGACTGACAATAGCTGTAGAAATGAATTTAATTTCAAAAAGAAGACACAGAATTGTGTAGAGAAACAACATCCAACAAATCCTTTACAGCTTTAGCAGCTCTTTTGGATTGTTTTTTCGGAGATTCATCCTACATGAAAATTTGGGTTCTTTTAATGCCCGATGTAGCATATATGCTCCATAAATCAAACTGTGGCTAATGCATGTTCAGACTCAAATTAATAAGGGATTATAAGGATAAACACAATGTTTTCACTTAAAACCATGTTTGTAACAAACATGTAGCATAATTGTGTATATACATGCATTTTGTGAGTCAGGAAACTAGACAAAATTGATGTTGGATTGTGTTGCTCATTGATACATGATACATTTCATTTTTTGCCCGATGTAGCAAATATTGCTACATCAAAATTTGAACGCAAATTCTGCATTTTTCAGGTAACATCGATATTTAAAACGTATTTATTTATTGTTTTTAACATTTAAATAATCATATTAAGCAAGTTTTACATTTTGTACATACCTGCTTATGATCTTTTCATTTAATTTAAATGACCATCGATTAACGTTTCTACATGTTTATGGCGGCGGCCATTTTGAAAGGAAGATAAAAGTCACGTGACACAAAGCTAGACAAAAATACCACAATTTCTGGAAACACTGCAACATATATATTTACAATCAAAGAAAAGCAAGTCAAATTATCAGTGTTTTAACAAGTTATTGCTTTCTAAAAACCATGTAGCATATATGCTACACCGGGCACTAGAGGGTTAAAATTGAAGTTTGAAACCAACTATGATAAAAGCACCAAATACTTTTCATATTTCATTTTTCCATGGTTAATGAAAAGTCAGTGTTAGAAATTTTCAACATAGTTGAACTTAAAACATTTCTATAAAGACATACCCTTTTACCCCCTTTTCAATCTTACCGATATTGTGTTTATATTTTCTTGAGTTTTGACTGTAGAAATGGTCTGACTACAACATAAAATAAAAATCCATATGCTTGGTGTAAAGAGTTAATGAGTAGGTACTAGGTAGGGTGCTTACTTTCTTTTGCCACTGACAGTATGAGAAGATTTTAAGTCGCTGTCTATTTTCTTGTTTTGCCCAAAAGTATCCAGAGTTAATTTGCCATTACATTTTGTTGACCTGTGTTTGACATGGTCCAAATACTATACAACTTCAGTTTACCACTATGTCCCTACATTTTTGACAAGTGGGGTTCAGGTTTTCAGTGCAGAATCACACAAGACTGCTCCGGGAGAAGCTTATTTTCATATTGGCATCCTTGATATAAGCCTCTCAGAGTCAAAGTTCTTAGCTGTGAGTTAATCTGCCTCTTTTGATACTTTGCAAATTTCTGATCCTGATGTTTAAATTTTAGAATGATTACTAAAGGTATTATTTGTAAATTTATTATCAGTCACAACAAACAGTGTTGGCCATGTAGGTTTATTCATGACATGCAGCCTGTAAATCAGTAAAGACCGCGAAGCTGATCAACACCTTTGTTTTTGCTACTGGGATAGTACAATACCTCTTCTACTTAAAACCGAAATTTCAAGCTTCTAGCTCTTTTCTGTGCTTGTACAGCTCGGTTTGTGTCGGACCTGTTCGGAAACCATATTGTTGGTTACTGGTATTTACTTTATTTAAAAATCACCATGCCCCAGTATATCATGACTTTTATTGTGATACATATAATAGGTCATAAACTTCAGCAACCTTTGTAATATAATCCAAACAATGAATTATCTTTAAAAGATAAAAAAAAAAGTAAATCTAGCCATAAATGTTGATATAATCCCAACAATGAATACATGTATAGAAAAACTAGTTTGCCAGTTTTCTGTCCCTCTATAGTTTTATAGGAAATCAGTGCAGGGGTTCAAAATTAGCATCTTAGTCCTTATTTCCATGATCATGGTATTAACCCATATTTGACGAATGGACTTCCCCAGGGTGAGTTCAGTTTCGTTTTTAGGGGCTTTAGGTGTGATTATGTCTCCCCCCGACAGGGTCGGGAGACATATTGTTTTTCCCCGTGCGTCTGTCTGTCCGTCCGTCTGTCCGTCCGTCTGTCCGTCACAAATGGTGTCCGCTCTATAACTTGAAAACCGTTAAAGATTTTTCAATGAAACTTGGTACACTTGTAAACCACGACGAGACGATGTGTCATGCACAAGAACCATAACTCTAGCTTGAGTATTTTTGGAGTTATTTCCCTTTGATTATTTTCGATACAATTTCGTGTCCGCTGTATAACTTGAAAACGATTAAAGATTTTTCAATGAAACTTGGTACACTTGTAAACCACGACGAGACGATGTGTCATGCACAAGAATCATAACTCTAGCTTGAGTATTTTTGGAGTTATTTCCCTTTGATTATTTTCGATACAATTTCGTGTCCGCTGTATAACTTGAAAACCATTAAAGATTTTTCAATGAAACTTGGTACTCTTGTAAACCACGACAAGACGATGTGTCATGCACAAGAACCATAACTCTAGCTTGAGTATTTTAGGAGTTATTTCCCTTTGATTATTTTCGATACAATTTCGTGTCCGCTGTATAACTTGAAAATCGTTTAAGATTTTTCAATAAAACTTGGTACACTTATTAAGCATGATCAGACGATGTGTCACGCTCAAGAACCATAACTCTGGCTTGAGTATTTTATGAGTTATTTCCCTTTGATTATTTTCCATACAATTTCGTGTCCGCTTTATAACTCGAAAACCGTAAGAGTTATTTCAATGAAACTTGGTACCCTTATAAAGCACGATGAGGTAATGTGTCGTGCTAAAGAACCATAACTCTTGCTTGCATATCTTTGGAGTAATTTCCCTTTGATTATTTTCCATACAATTTCGTGTCCACCCTATATTAAACTTGAAAACCGTAAGAGAAATTTCATTGAAACTTGGTACACTTATAAAGCATGATGAGACGATGTGTCATGCACAAGAATTATAACTCTTGCTTTCATATATAAGGAGTTATTTCCCTTTGATTATTTTTCCATACAATTTCATGTCCACTCTATAACTTGAAAACCATAAGAAATATTTCAATGAAGTTAATACACTTATAAAGCACGATGAGATGATGTGTCATGCTTAAGAACCATAACTCTTGCTTGCATATCTTTGGAGTTATTTTCCTTTGATTATTTTTCATACAATTTTGTGTCTGCTTTTATAACTCAAAAACCATTAGAGATTTTTCAATGAAACATGGTACACTTATAAAGCATGATGAGACGATGTGTCATGCTCAAGAATCATTACTCTTGCTTTCATATCATTGGATTTATTTCCCTTTGATTATCTTCCAGACAGTTTTGTGCCCGCTATATAACTCGAATACCGTAAGAGATATTTCAATGAAACTTGGTACACTTATAAAACAGAATGACAGGATATGTGATGCACAAGAACTATAACTCTTGCTTGCATATTTTGGACATGCACGTAGAAAGGGGGGAGACATCAGTTTTCACATAGAAAACAAATTCTAGTTTTATATTTTTATCTCTTTTTTCGATGAAATTTCTCTGAGCAAACAGAATAGCTCCAGATGGGACGTTAGATCTGGTGCTATACTGTTTGCCTATGTCCAATGAAAAGGACACCAGGTTTATGTGAGTTAAAGTTTCAACAAACACTACATGTGCATTTATGTCACACGTGATTTGCTGCACAGCTGATGAGCTTTACAGTGTATGTTTTGGCGATCGTGTTGCACTGACTCCTGGTTATAGATGTTGGCTTTCCTTGCTTGCGAACCTTTCTTAAAAGTACACCATGCAGCTGTCATGTGATTGAACTTATGTATTATAAAACTATGTGTATGCTTAGTTGATAGTCATGACCATTCCTAATTGTGATGCAAGATCATGAAGGTTTCACATAAGTTAGTTAATGTAAAACACAAAAAGGTGATATTTGCAAGATATGATGTAAGGAGAGTTGTGCTGAAACAAGGTTGTTGTCATATTTTAGTATGAATACAGTACAGGGGAAAATCAAAAGTTTCAGATTTACCTCTATAACTTATTGTATAGCGCAAAAAAGATGTGACAGGTATATGGATCAGGTTTGGTTTGAGATATTGGCAAGAGATCCTTGCAGTTTCTTAGCAGGGCCATGAAGCACCAAGCTGTAAAGCCGCTGAAAGGCCTGGGGGAATTTAAGGCCTGATTTCGGCCTCATTTGTTGGTAAAAAATTGAATTTTGGAATTTTGAGGAGAGAAATATTGCAAATAGCTGGTAAAGGTCACTGCTTTTAAATTCTAGCACAACTATCACATTCAAATTACACATGTTGCCATGGCAACGCTCCAAAAAGCATAGAAATACCACATTTTGCAATTTTGGGTCATATTTTCACCATTCAACATCATTTTCAACTACTGGCCCACGCGACAAACAATTTCTTATTATGAAATAATTATGAAGTATCATCCAGAGATTTTGTATGCTAAGTATCATTTTGTTCGTTGTGTGGGCTGGCACTTAAAAATTAAAAAATGTGTTCAGAAATGGTCAAAAATAGACCAAAAAGTGCAAAATGTGCTCTATCTATAGTTCTTCTGGGCGTTGCCATGGTAACACTTGTAGGATAAATGAAGTACTTGTTCTTGTTTTTAATAGAGGAGACATATGACTGTTTTTAGGAATGGTTTTCTCACCTAAATTCCAAAATTTATTTTTTAGCAAAATCAGGCCAAAATCAGGCGTTAAATGCCCTAGTCCTTTGACAAAAAACTTGAAATTTTGGATTTTTTAAGATAGAAAGTAGATTGCTGTGCCAGGGATAATCCTGGATTGGAGTATTTGTTGCAAATGGAAGGCACCAGTTATGTGTGCATTACTGCTATAAACCATTACCATATTTTTAGCTCACCATATTTTTAGCTCAGCTTATAGGATGGCCATGCTCCGTCCGTCGTCGTCCGGCCACAATTTCAAAGATCTTCTCCTCTGAAACCGCTGGGCCAATCAAAGCCAAACTTCATGTGGAGCATCCTAAGGAAGGGGGAACGAAAGTTTTTATAAATGGTCCAGGTCACATGACCAAGATGGCCGCCATTCCCATATAATGGTAATAACCATCAAAAAATCTTTTTCTCTGGAACCGGTGTACCAACTTCAACGAAACTTGTTATGTAGTATCGGGGGCTCTGGCCCATCATAGTTTGTATAAATGAACTTGGGTTGACCATGACCTAACTTATGGCAAGGTCAATTTTGATTACATAGCATGATTTATACAAACTTTGTAGAGCTCCATTGCCTGATGCTTCATGCCAAGTTTCAAAATCATAGGCCTTCTGGTTCTGAAGAAGAAGATTTTTAAGGGTTTTTAGCTCACCTGAGCCGAAGGCTCACAGGTGAGCTTATAGTATACCCATGCTCCGGCGTCCGTCCGTCGTCCGTCCGTCCGTCCGTCCGTCCGTCGTCCACAATTTCAAAGATCTTCTCCTCTGAAACCGCTTGGCCAATCAAAGCCAAACTTCATGTGGAGCATCCTTAGGAAGGGGGAACGAAAGTTTATATAAATGGTCCAGGTCACATGACCAAGATGGCCGCCATGGCTATAAATAGCAAAAACCTTTAAAAATCTTCTTCTCCAGAACCAGTGGGCCGATTTCCACGAAACTTGGTATGTAGCATCAGGGACGCAGGCCCATCATAGTTTATATAAATCATGACCCTAGGATGACCTTGACCTATTTTACGGCAAGGTCAACTGAGGTCGCCAATGCATTTGAATGGGAAAAAATGGTAAAATGCTATTTAATGGGTAAAACTTACTGGGAATAGGCAAATGGACAGAAGATTAATTTTAATGGAAAATTTTAGCCCCTGGGGGGTTGTCTGCCCCTGCCCTGGGGCTATATACATGTATATGACCATAATATTCAAACATCTTCTTCTCTGAAACTGCTTGGCCAATCAAAGCCAAACTTCATGTGGAGCATTCTTGGGAAAGGGGAATGAAAGTTTATATAAATGGTCAAGGTCACATGACCAAGATGGCCGCCATGGCTATAAATAGCAAAAACGTTTAAAAATCTTTTTCTTCAGAACCTGAAGGCCTATGATTTTGAAACTTGGTGTGAAGCATCTGGGAATGGAGCTCTACAAAGTTTATATAAATCATGACCCTGGAATGACCTTGACCTTTTTTACGGCAAGGTCAACTTAGGTCTCCCATGCATTGCAATGGGAAAAAATAGGCATATGTAATTTAAGGGCAGAAAACTTGCTAGAAATGAGCAAATGGACAGAAGATTTATTTTTAAGAAAATATTTTGGGCCCAGGGGGTTGTCTGCCCCTGCTCCGGGGCTATATACATGTATATGACCATAATATTGAAACATCTTCTTCTCTGAAATCAAAGCCAAGCTTTTTGTGGAGCATCCTTAGGAAAAGGGAATGAAATTTTGTATAAATGGTCAAGGTCACATGACCAAGATGGCCGTCATGGCTGTAAATAGCAAAAACGTTTAAAAATCTTCTTCTTCAGAACCAGAAGGCCTATGATTTTGAAACTTGGTATGAAACATCTTGGAATGGAGCTCTACAAAGTGTATATAAATCATGACCCTGGGATGTCCTTGACCTATTTTACGGCAAGTTCAACTTACGTCGCCCATGCATTTGAATGGGAAAAAATAGGAAATTGTCATGTAATGGCAGAAAACTTGCTAGGAATGAGCAAATGGACAGAAGATTTATGCTTATGAAAATATTTTAGGCCCAGAGGTTGTCTGCCCCTGCCCCGGAGCTATTTACATGTAGATGACCATAATATTCAAACAGCTTTTTCTCAGAAACTGCTTAGCCAATCAAAGCCAAACTTTATGTGGAGCATCCTTAGGAAGAGGAAATGAAAGTTTATATAAATGGTCAAGGTCACATGACCAAGATGGCCGCCATGGCTATAAATAGCAATTTTTTTTTTAAAAATCTTCTTCAGAACCAGAAGGCCTATGATTTTGAAACTTTGCATGAAGCATTAAGGAACAGAGGTCTACAAAATTTATATAAATCATGACACTGGGATGACCTTGACCTATTTCATGGCAAGGTCAACTTGGATCGCCCATGCATTTGAATGTAGAAAATTGTTAAAATGTCATTTGAAGGACAAAACTTGCAGTTAATTGGCAGATGGACTGAATTTTTATGATTTGAAAAAGACATTGACTCCAGGAGTTATTCTGACCCTGCCCTTGGGTTATATACATGCATTGTACCATTCTAGTCTAACAAGTTTATTGGTACATGTATATATCTCAGGTCTCAGGTGAGCGTTTACAGGACCATTGGTCCTCTGGTTGCTATTTATAGCCATGGTGGCCATCTTGGTCATGTGACCTTGACCATTTATACAAACTTTCATTCACTCTTCCTAAGAATGCTCCACATAAAGTTTGGCTTTGATTGGCCAAGCGGTTTCAGAGAAGCAGATCTTTGAATATCACTGTAATATACATGTATATTGCCCCGGGGTGGGGGCAGACAGACCCCTGGGGTCCAAATTTTTTCAGAATCATCAATCTCAAGTCCATTTGCCCATTTCCTGCAAGTTTTTCCCTACAAATGACATTTTAACATTTTTCCCCATTCAAATGTATGAGCGGCCTATGTTGACCTTGCCTTAAAATAGGTCAAGGTCATCCCAGGGTCATGATTTATATAAACTAGTCACTGATGCTTCACACCAAGTTTCAAAATCATTAGCCATCTTGGAGAAGAAGATTTTTAAAGGTTTTTTCTATTTATAGCCATGACAGCCATCTTGGTCATGTGACCTTGACCATTTATTAGCTCACCTGAGCCGAAGGCTCATAGGTGAGCTTATAGTATACCCATGCTCCTGCGTTCGTCCGTCGTCGTCCGTCCTCCGGCGTCCGTCGTCCACAATTTCAAAGATCTTCTCCTCTGAGACCGCTTGGCCAATCAAAGCCAAACTTCATGTAGAGTATCCTTAGGAAGGGGGAACGAAAGTTTACATATATGGTCCAGGTCACATGACCAAGATGGCCGCCATGGCTATAAATAGCAAAAACCTTTAAAAATCTTCTTCTCCAGAACCAGTGGGCTGATTTCCACGAAACTTGGTATGTAGCATTTGGGACGCGGGCCCATCATAATTTATATAAATCATGACCCTAGGATGACCTTGACCTATTTTACGGCAAGGTCAACTTAGGTCGCCAATGCATTTGAATGGGAAAAAATGGTAAAATGCTATTTAATGGGTAAAACTTACTGGGAATAGGCAAATGGACAGAAGATTAATGTTAATGGAAAATTTTAGGCCCTGGGGGGTTGTCTGCCACTGCCCCGGGACTATATACATGTATATGACCATAATATTCAAACATCTTCTTCTCCTCTGAAACCGCTAGGCCAATCAAAGCCAAACTTCTTGTGGAGCATCCTTGGGAAGGGGGGGAATGAAAGTTTGTATAAATGGTCAAGGTCACATGACCAAGATGGCCGCCATGGCTATAAATAGCAAAAACGTTTAAAAATCTTCTTCTTCAGAACCAGAAGGCCTATGATTTTGAAACTTGGTGTGAAGCATCTGGGAATGGAGCTTTACAAACTTTATATAAATCATGACCCTGGGATGACCTTGACCTATTTTACGGCAAGGTCAACTTAGGTCTCCCATGCACTGGAATGGGAAAAAATATGAAAATGTAATTAAATGGCAGATAACTTGCTAGAAATGAGCAAATGGACAGAAGATTTATGTTTAAGAAAATATTTTGGGCCCAGGGGGGTGTCTTGCCCCTGCCCCGGGGCTATATACATGTATATGACCATAATATTGCAACATCTTCTTCGCCAAAGCCAAACTTTTTGTGGAGCATCCTTAGGAAGAGGGAATGAAAGTTTGTTTAAATGGTCATGGGCACATGACCAAGATGGCCGCCATGGCTATAAATAGCAAAAACGTTTAAAAATCTTCTTCTTCAGAACCAGAAGCCTATGCTTTTGAAACTTGGTATGAAGCATCTGGGAATGGAGCTCTACAAAGTTTATATAAATCATGACCCTGGGTTGACCTTGACCTATTTAACGACTAGGTCAACTTAGGTCGCCCATGCATTTGAATGGGAAAAAAATAGGAAAATGTCATGTAATGGCAGAAAACTTGCTAGGAATGAGCAAATTAACAGAAGATTTATGCTTATGGAAATATTTTAGGCCCAGGGGTTGTCTGCCCCTGCCCCGGAGCTATATACATGTAGAAGACCATTATATTCAAACAGCTTTTTCTCAGAAACTGCTTAGCCAATCAAAGCCAAACTTTATGTGGAGCATCCTTAGGAAGAGGAAATGAAAGTTCATATAAATGGTCAAGGTCACATGACCAAGATGGCCACCATGGCTATAAATAGCAAAATTTTTTTAAAATCTTCTTCTTCAGAACCAGAAGGCCTATGATTTTGAAACTTGGCATGAAGCATTAAGGAACGGAGGTCTACAAAATTTGTATAAATCATGACACTGGGATGACCTTGACCTATTTCATGGCAAGGTCAACTTAGATCGCCCATGCATTTGAATGGAGAAAATTGTTAAAATGTTATTTGAAGGACAAAACTTGCAGTTAATTGGCAAATGGACTGAATTTTTATGATTTGAAAAAGGCATTGACTCCAGGAGTTATTCTGACCCTGCCCTAGGGTAATATACATGCATTGTACCATTCTAGTCATTCAAGTTTATTGGTACATGTATATATCTCAGGTCTCAGGTGAGCGTTTACAGGACCATTGGTCCTCTGGTATAAACTTTCTTTCCCCCTTCCCAAGGATGCTCCACATGAAGTTTGGCTTTGATTGGCCAAGCGGTTTCAGGGAAGAAGATGTTTAAATATTATGGCAATATACATGTATATAGCAGGGGCAGACAACCCCCCACATTTTCTTTTCATAAACATAAATCTTCTGTCCATTTGCATACTCCCAGCAAGTTCCCCCCCCCCCCCATTTAATTACATTTTACTTATTTTCCCCATTCAAATGCATTGGCGACCTAAGTTGACCTTGCCGTAATATAAGTCAAGGTCATCCCAGGATCATGATTTATATAACTTTTGTAGAGCTCCATTGCTTGGTGCTTCATGCCAAGTTTCAAGATCATAGGCCTTCAGGTTCTGGAGAAGAAGATTTTTAAAGGTTTTTGCTATTTATAGCCATGGCGGCCATCTTGGTCATGTGACCTGTATCTTTTATATAACGTTTTCTTCCCCCTTCCTAAGGATGCTCCACATGAAGTTTGACTTTGATTGGCCCAGGGGTTTCAGAGGAGAAGATGTTTGAATAGTGTGAACGACGACGACGATGGACGGCGGAGCATGGGTATACTATAAGCTCACCTGTGAGCCTTCGGCTCAGGTGAGCTAAAAACTAAGATGAGTTCAAAATGAGGAGTCTTAGCGCTGTTGTTGGCCATCTGAAATAATAATGTTTGATGCTCTAAAAACTCTAGCAACTTCATCGTCCATCAGATCAACTTTGTTCTTGCAGGTTACATACACTTATAATTTAGGCCTTGGCTTAAGCCAGATCTGACCACTGATTGTAGAGTTAGCTGCCCTTGTGTGTCTTGAAAAATTCCCACAGACTTGTAATGGGGTTGAAATTCAGCCAAAATTGGACGATAGACTGCAGAGTAAGCTATTGAGTGTCTATATAAACTTGTTTGGTCCCAGGTGAGCAATTGCTGTCTTGTGGGCTACTTGTAAAAGTCTTAAAAATTTTGGACTCCTGAACTAATTCTGAAATCACCCTTGGTAAAACAAAGGAATAAGATTTTAACAGAGATGCTGAATTGTAGGGGAAACCCAAGTGTGTTGGTATCAGGGCCCATAAATGCAGTGTCTGACCTGGGTTTACTGTGGGTTTACTCTCTTTTTCTGTAGAAAATCAGTAATTTTGATGTAAACAACACTGATGGCAAATCCTTAAAAGGAGATCTTCTGATAATAGGATTGATAGAAGACAGAAAGATATGAGCCGTGATGCGAGAAAACCAGTATTTGGGGTTTCCGACCAGGTCTAACTCAAACCAGCCTGTACAGTCACAGAAGAAAGCTAGATGCTTGAAATTTTGGATTTTTAAAAGTAGAAGAGGAATAATTGTACTATCGGAGTAGCGAAAACAAAGGTGCTGATCAGTTTCGCAGTTACTGCGAAGCTGATCCGTGCCTTTGTTTTTCCATAGGCAAAAATCTGGTTTTCTCATGACGCAGCTCATATATTAACGCTATCCATATGTGGTATTTGTAAGATATCAATGCCCAACAAGCTGCTTGTGTGAGGCAGATTAAGATTGTGGACTTTGCAAGCAGCTTTATGAAATAGATATGAGCCTGGCTTTGAGAAAATCTTGTGGTCGTCAAATGTTACAATGGAGTTGCAGGTCAGCCTCCATAACAAGAGTCTGATTAAATTTTCTGTTGTTAATGCTGATAAGCTACCATAGTGTATAGAGCCTTACTTGATACATCTTAAATTTCAAGACTTCATTTTACCTTCAAGTTAAGCAAGCTGGTTTAAGCTTTTACTGGCAATAACCTGAGGGAATGTTTTGTCATGGTAAGGCTCGTATATCTAAATTTGTTGTTATTTTGTTTTTACAGAACAGTTACAATGTCTGTGGTGAAGAGACTGGTACATGTGATTCACCTCCAGAGAATGGGGTTCCTGGGGGCCTACGACATACAGCGAAGGTTCCTACGACAGCATCTGGACGAGCTGCTGGGAAAACCGGGAGCTCAAGGCCTTAACATGCTCCTACTCGTGGAGCATGACCCTGTATACACTGTTGGTATCAGGGATAAGGATTATTCTCGGAAAACAGAAATGGAGCTTAAAGAGAAGGGAGCAGAATTCTACAGAACAAATCGCGGAGGACTGATAACTTTTCATGGACCAGGACAGCTGGTGGCTTATCCAGTGTTGAACTTGAAGCAGTTTAGACTTGGAATAAGAGACTATGTGTGTCAGCTACAGAAGACAATGATTAAAACCTGCAAAGATTTCGATGTTCAAGCGACTTCCACAGACGAAACTGGAGTGTGGGTCCAGGACAGGAAAATTGGTGCAATAGGTAAGTAAGTTTTTTATCTGTAAAATAAAAGATTGTGGTTTTATGCCCAAAAATTTATGGTCAAGATTATCATAAGTTTTCACATAAAGGTTACTGTCAAGCTATTTCATTCTGTGAGTCAATATATAGACGAGGCAGGAATGCTTAATGAGTGTGACTGATTCATAATGCAGCAGACTTGTGTGTTCGATCCTCCTGTTTGGCACATTCTCATTCCTGAAGATTTGGTCATGAAAATACATATATGAGCCTGTGCGTGAGAAAACCAACAATTTGGGTTCCGACCAGGTCCGACACAAACCGACCTGTACAGTCACAGAAGATGGTTAGAGGCTTGAAATTTTGTATTTAAGTAGAAGATGGATTTTACTATCCGTGTAGCGAAAACAAAGGCGCTGATCAGCTTCGCGGTTACTGCGAAGCTGATCTGTGCCTTTGTTTTCGCCAAAGCATTTTGTTGGTTCTCTTATGCAGTGGCTCATATATCAATGACATTTCATTTTCTACTGATTCAAGAGCATAAATTTGCTAGTGATGAAAGAAATGTGCTTTAAATTATTATAACCTGCTTCTGGAAAGCATGCCTAGGGATAACTGACTGCCCCATATTAAAAGTGCTAAATCAAAGAAACAGAATGAGAAGCACTTCTTGCATAGTTTGCCTGGAACTGTGGGGAAAAAAAGAGATTTTTTGAGCCTGTGCATGAGAAAACCAACAATTTGTGGTTCCGACCAGATCCAACACAAACCGGTCTGTATGGTCACAGAAGGAGGCTAGAACCTTGAAATTTCGGATTTAAGAAGAAGAGGTATTGCACTCAATGGAGTGAAAACAAAGGCGCTGATCAGCCATGCAATTACTGCATGACTGATCTGCGGCTTTGTTTTTGCATATGGATTGTTGGTTTTCTTATGCGGCGGCTCAGTTTTCTTTGTTTGGTATTTTCTGATTTGTCTGTGTTTATGATAAAAGTTTGTTTTAGGTATAAAAGCCAACAGATTCATCACATCTCATGGTGTTGCCTTAAACTGCAACAATAACCTAGACTGGTATAAACACATTGATCCATGTGGTATCAAAGACAAAGGAGTCACCTCCCTTACTAAAGAACTGGGGAGAGACGTCACAATACAAGATACAATACCTCACTTCCTACAGTCCTTTGAGGAGAACTTTGACTGTGAGATAGAAGACAGTCTGCTGGAGGCAGAGGAACACACAATCATGCCAACTAGAGAGAACTTGGAGCAGGTCGTTCAGCAGATTGCCAAAACAGCTGATAGGAAAATGGTTGACTTGGCTTGACACTACGGGCTAATGTTTGTGTGTATATATTTGGTCGTTTTAGACTGAAAAATGTTGATAAAGCAGTATTGATAAAGTGTTCAGGATTGTTTGGGACCATATGAGCCGCCACACGAGAAAACCGGTCTTCGGGGTTTCCGACCAGGTCTAACACAAACCGGTCTGTACAGTCACAGAAGAAAGCTAGAATCTTGAAATTTTGGATTTATGTGGAAGAGGAATTGTACTATCCGAGTGGCAAAATCAAAGGCGCTGATCAGCTGTGCAAATACTGCTCAGCTGATCTGCGTCTTTGTTTTCGTGTAGGCAAAAATCTGGTTTTCTCATGAGTCGGCTCATATTGGAAATACTGTCTTAAGAGGTCCAGGGTTTGTTTGTTTACGGTCACAAGAAATTGCAATCAATAAAAAAATCAAAGCTGAGATGCGAAAATTCATCAAAATTTTTGTCATCATACGTGTGATATTAGGCATTCCTTGGATGTTGGTCAAAAGTATACTGACTGAATGTCAGAGAAAAATTTTGCATGTCAGAAAAAAATCTTCAAAGTATTGATTGTTATTCAACAGATCCATGTGATGCCTATTAGTTTGTATAATGAAAATGTGAGAACAAAATTCACATCAAGTACAATTACATGCAACATGTTGATTTATAATAGAAACAATCAAGCAATATGTTACAAAGAATTTATATAGATTATATGTACAATCAAATCTTTGAGAAATCCATTGATTTAATGAGCCGCCTCATGAGAAAACCAACAATCTGCATAGGCAAAAACAAAGGCGCAGATCAGCTTCGCGGTAACCGCGAAGCTGATCAGCGCGTTTGTTTTCGCTACTCAGGTAGTACAATTCCTCCTCTACTTAACTCCAAAATTTCAAGCTTCTAGCCTGCTTCTGTAGCTATAAAGCCTGATTTGTGTCAGACCAGTTAGGAAACCACATTGTTGGTTTTCCCAAGAGGCGGCTCTAATACAGCTGTAAAATTTGCAGTCCATCTCTTACACCCACAGATTCTGCTGATCCATCATAACTTGCTAAATAGGAAGATTTGAGACAGATTTATTTGTAAGCCTGGGGAAATAATTCTGTTTACTTTCAATATACCCTCGATATCGTCGTTTAACTATCGATCGACCTTAAATTTACCTTGATACTATACGCGCTTATATTTATTTTTAGCCAGAGAGTGACAACGAAGTATTTTTGGATCGATGACCTTGAGTTTACAATGTAATCAGATATTTAGCATGTGTGATCAGCCATCGTTGTCCAAACATAAAAGTCATAGTTGTTACTTGGTGGTTATAATTGGGCCGCCTCGTGGGAAAACCAACAATGTGGTTTTCGAACAGGTCTGACACTAACCAGCCTGTACAAGCACAGAAAATAGCCAGAAGCTTGAAATTTTGGATTTAACTTGAGTAGAAGAGGAATTGTACTATCCGAGCAGCGAAAACAAAGGCACTGATCAGCTTCGCGGTTACCGCGCGAAGCTGATCTGCGTCTTTGTTTTCGCCTATGCGGATTGTTGGTTTTCCCATGAGGCGGCTCATATATTAGCACAATTCTGCCGTCAGGACATCCGCTTGTTGGCTCATTTGCTCATGCACACCAACAACATAAGTATATAGTAACTGTGTCACATTACGAAAACTTGCCCATGCGTTATACAGATTTTAAATATTTTTGCTAAAAACATCGAATGTCGAACCACGTTAGAACCGCCTCGCCGAGACCCACAATCTATGTTTTGGAGCAAAAATAAGAAAAATAGGTATAGCCCTGCATATCCCATTTTTGCTATATAAAAGGTTAACGCGGACATGTTTTCGTGATGGACTCTCCCAGCTTCTGAACACCATATTGCACATGAGGCTTTTCCGTAGACAACTTCTCGCCCAGCGATGTCATGTTTCAGATTTTATTTTCAAATACTTGATGGTATTAGAAAGAGGGGAACTGAACTTCCGTAAGACAACATGAAGATTTGTCTGACATTAAACCCCAAAGCTAATCGAATTGACCGAACGATTTGTTGTGTTAACGGCTGTGTTAAACGAAGACATAGACTAGAAACAGTGTAAATTTTAACACAGCTGTCGTGTAAAACCACATAGAACTTGACAGACGTTTTGCGTAGTGAAACAGTGTCGTAGGGTGATCTGGGGGAAGAGCATAGGACTCCGTATCGAGACCCCCAAATGCGGCGGCGTGTTGTGTCATTGAGCAAGACTCATTAACTCGCCTGCAGCTATGTCTCCGTCTCGACACAAATGGATATTTGTTGACTGGGATGTTAAGCCATTACCAGTCTGACAAAACTAACCTTCAACTTATCTTTACACTGATTCATTTGTCGCTGGCATGTCGGCTATTTAATTAACAGATACAACTATTTATTATCATTTCTCTCCCTCTTGAAATTCAAAAGGGAATAACTTTAAAAGGCATAAAGACAAGTTTCAACTAGAATGTCCATCATAACCATGGTAAACAAATATTAAGATAATATCAAAAATAATCTCTGGGGTCGAGGCTCATGTCTTATATAGTTTTATATTCGTGACAACTATGCAAAGTGTAATTAATAGTGCTCAAATCGCCCGGAACTCCTGTCTCAGTATGATCGTACTGTTTAGGTGGGACGTAAAACACCAATAAAAGATACCAACAGAATCTTACTGAAGAGGACAGAGATAGATCACTGGATGGCAAAACATTGAGTAGGCCTATTTGTAAACATACCTGTAGGAATGACTATTTAACAATGGATATTGACCAGTGTATTTGTCATCAAGTTTCAAATTGAATAAGATAAGATCTGTTTAGACAAGTGAAGTGGTAAGTCCTAGATCAACCAGTTTATCGTCCGATGGACCGATTTATGGACTGATATTGTTAGTTGTCCATCTGTTTTCAATATAAACATCACAATAAAAACGGGAAAACCCCGAGGTTTTATGAAATCATAATGGACATATGCATTTTATTCGTTTGAGATCAACCAAGTGACTCGTTTAAATGCATCAAGGTCGGTGGGTTAATTTGGAAATATTGTGAAATTAGTTTCGGAATGTGGATATTCATGTTATCTAAATTTTCCGGCATCAATCATTTATGAATCTCGGGTATGATTTTCAGATATTACCAAGCAGTGTAGATATGGATTGAATCAGATTCAAAATAATGTTTATTGGATCCGAGGTTTTACACAAGTATATCGACAGACATACAATGACATACAATGAGTATGTATAATTCAGGTGAGTCGGCTGTCGACATACCGAGACATGAAACCCATATCGTTATACTCGCACGAAAGTAACCTTTTGCGTATTACAAATGGCTCGGTCGACAGCACACTTGCTCCCATGGTATCTGTACCGACCTGGTGCTAAACCTAGCTTCTCTTACCAATGTTTAATATATTTGGTCCCATTTAGATAATACTAGTCTTTGTATCAACTACCATGTTGAAAGTTGTAAAATTTCAGTAATTCTCTTTGGCTCCATGTTGCCAAATCTAAAGGGTCACTGACGAGACTTTAATAGTCGAAACCGCGGTATGGCCCGCCATCCCCTTTCTCATTAATGTCTTCACTGCTCTTAAAGGATCTCAGTTTTAATTTTTATTTGTCGTATTAACGATGGATTTGTCACGAATATGTGTCAAGATGATGCGATTGTAACGTTCGACCATCTGCTTGTGCACACAAATATGCTACAGCATCTGTTTCAGACTATCCCATATTGCGTGTTAAGACGAAGTTGCATAGACCAATGCAGATTTAAGCTTTCACGTGTGACTACTTTATATCGTTGAATTTCGCCATAAAAAGCGCACGGCAGCCATAGAAAACGAAGACATACTTTTAAACTTCTTTGACACTGTCATACGTTTTGTATATGTATATCAAAATTTGCGTAAAAGAAACACTAACTCAAATGAAAACTAACATTGAAAGCGCTTGAAATCATTCCTTGGTATTGAACTTTTACTCTATGCTCCTCCTATGCCAAACCTTTATTTGTCCTTCAAATGTCAGTCTGACATCTAAGTAGGCAACATAAACGGAATTTCATCATCAACATTGTATCATGACTTCTAAATACATAATTGGTTTAAACCCCACGCACACTGTGTCCAGTTGATTTTATCAGTTAATGAATATTTGCTTTGTTGTAATGTCGGGATGTTCACGTCCGTTTTCAAATATCAGTTTGAATATCATATTATTAAGAGGTAATGATCAGGAAACAGCTAAATCAGAATAAATTCCCCCTCCAACAACCCGAGATGGGAAAAACTAAACTGACAATCAGGTGCTATACAAAGACAAGAACGCCGCGGAGGTCAGCATACGACCCATACACTTCGTAGAGGAAAAACCCGATGCTTTGTAAACCCTAAAAGTCATGTTTTGTGTTTCATACATTGTAGGTATACATTAGAACCGCCTCGCCGAGAACGGCCACGTTTTCCTGATGCTTTTGTATGTGCTCAGTTAAACAAAGCACCTTTGCGGACAAAATACCACTGGTATATTCTTAATATTTGAATGCGAGTTAGGAAACAAGGCGTGTCAATGGTCGCATTTGGGTCTGTGTTTCCTTTAAATACCAGGGTCCAGAATAAAGTTCGATCCCGGGCTTCTCCAACTATAAACAGACGTCCCGTCTCCATATGACCTAAGCTGTTGGTGGGACGTTAAACTCGAAATCAAATCAAAAAGTAATCTTATTTTCATCATGGTTATATGACTATTTATAAACAGGGTTTCGTAACGAACCTTACGGAAGCCTATTGACATATTGACATATTTATTTCAAGGTCGAGCGGGATACTGGGAAACTATGCATCTAAAAATATCTTACCTGTGTCGCAGCCAATATAAAATTTACTACAGCTAAAAATAAACATTGATCGATCGAGTTAGGTTGATGTAACGTGCATAGCAAAGTAAACAGAATATTTTCTACTGGTGTAGCTGTGGCAAGCACGCTTGTCTAGTTATGCTTTTCCAATCAATCATTTAGAAATTTTAGTGTGACTATTATCTCGTGAATTTTTAATTTTTGGAAATATTAGTGAGTGCCTCAATTTCTGAGTACTGTCTACAAATCTTGCTAAAAGTCTTTGCAAGGCAGGAAATTTGCGAATATTAAGCATGTTAAGTACTTCCAATTATTTCCAGCTTTACAGTAATGGGCATTGTAACCCAACTAAATGGTGCTATAAGTCATTCATTACGACTTTGTTATATGATTAAGGACAATCAAAGTTGTGCTGTACATTATGAAAACTTGCCTATGCAATATGCAGAGATTTTTTTCAGCTGTGAAAAATTAAAAATTTCATCAGAAATGTTTTGATATTTTTCTTATTTTTGCTCAAAACATAGATTATAGGTACATGTACACGTTAAAACTGCCTTGGCGAGTACCCACAATTTCTGTTTTTTGGAGCAAAAATAGTTATACACCTGCATACACCTGCATACTCCAGTTTTGCTTTTTAAAAGTGGGGTTTAAGGGGACATTTCACAGACATGTTTTCCTGATGAAAAGATTTTATGAGAATGTCATGTTCTTGTATATATCATTTTGAAAGAAATTATCATCATGTTCCTACATATATTGCATCTATGAGTAATGTTTTGTTTGTTTGTTATTGTTGCTTAACTTTCCAGACTCCCACTAAACAGCTTGGGTCATGTTGGGATATTGATGCAGGATGAGAGGATATCTCAGTGTGCTGCAATTAATCAACTATGGCTTAAATGTATGGGTAGCCTTGATTTAACCACTCTTTGATTTAACCACTTTTCCTGGGCAGCCTTCAATTTTCCAAGCGGTAAACCATTACTCTTGTGAAGCTCTGCACAGACAAGGTTGACAATCACGTGGCTAAAATTGATTTTGTACATGTACTAGTATTCTATTTGACACAACCACTATAAAGCAAATCTGTCATAATTTTCTTCAATATGAATCCAGTTTTAAATATAATTGTAATGTTCGAACACTAATACAAAATAATCAATTTTAGTCACTTGATCGTTCACCTTGACTCTTTGAAGCTCTGTTTTTTTATTCCAGATATCAATATGCATACTGGGTGGAACAGATTTCCTCACATTGAGGCTTTATTATCCATCATGTTTGGCAAAGTTTGTCATTTTTGTGTCCAGTTGAGTCAGTGCTGAAAAAATATACACCTCAACCTCTTTAGAACACTATTGTTGAGATCCAAGCCAATTTCCATGTTAGCTATCCAATCCATGTTATAACGATAGTAAAATGAAAAGACACATACATGTAGTAAAAATAATATAAAATGACTAATTGCGGTCCAACAATGATCAGTGTTATATCCAAAACAGTGTTGTAATGAACCATGTTATAAAGAGGTGCAGGTGTATGTGATTTTCTAAATACAGCTGCTGAGTTCAAAATGCATAGAGGCAATAAAGATTTTGATCAGACTACCTGTCCGTGCATACAGGCTGATAAATAGATTTCTTGAGGGAACAAAATGTTTAATAAGATATTCTTATGACCTTGGTGGCTCAATTTTTGCATGTTAGTTTTGAATTGTTTAGTTTTACAACACCAACTCTAATGTGTTCCAGATTGTATATTGTTATAGACTGTAAATATGGGAAAAGGAAATAAAACTAAAGCTATCAAATTTTTCTCAATTTTCCATAATTATCCACATTATAGCAAATCCAAAAACTTTTAGTCTTAACAGTCAGGGAAACCAAATCTGTGATAGCCATAATTTGTGCATATAAATTCCATAAGTGTGCCTTTTCAAGATGCTTTTTGTTTACAATGCTTTATAAACCGTCTCGGTAAACAGTTTATAGTCATGTTGTAATGGAGCCAACACTTTCTGGTTGTATCTGTACCGTAGGAAGAAAATGTGTCCTGCTCATTTGACAACCCGGAGCTATGGTTTAAACCCAAGACCATTTGATTCAGAGTCCTAATCTACGCTGATGTCACCAAGCTATCGGTCTTGGAGATCAAATTGAAATGAGCCTGTGCGTGGGAAAACCAACAATTTGGGTTCGGACCAGGTCCAATACAAAACAGCCTGTACAGTCACAGAAGATGGTTAGAGGCTGGAAATTTTGGATTTAGAAAGTAGAGGAACTGTACTGTCGGTGTAGCAAAAACAAAGGCGCTGATCAGCTTCGCAGTTGATCAGCTTCGCAGTTACTGCGGAGCTGATCTGCACCTTTGGTTTCGCCTATGCAGATTGTTGGTTTTCCCAAGCGGCGGCTCAAATGTCAGTCATTTTGTTCATTCAGTGACAATATTAGTATCATGGATCACTACCATGATTGGTAACATGGAAAAATTGCAACAGTGACTGCCATTTGAAAAACTCCATACACACGAGCCGCCACAAGAGAAAAGGGTCTTCCGGGTTTCCGACCAGGTCCAACATAAACCGACCCGTACACTCGCAGAAGAAGGCTAGAAGCTTGAAATTTTGTGTACTAGTAAAGGAGGAATTGTACTAGCTGTGTAGCAGAAACAAAGACGCTGATCAGCTGTGCAGTTATTATACAGCTGATCTGCACCTTTGTTTTAGCATAGGCAAAAATCCTGTTTTCTCATGACGTGGCTCGCATAATATTTGATGATTCCAACTCCATAACTATCAGTTGTTATCTGTTATCTGAATAGTCCACCTCCAAATTTATGATAGAACACAGTAACCAGTCTCTTGAGAGGATCTACTATTAGATAGGAGAATGTTTGTTCATGTAACTTGATATCTGGGTAGAACATTGTTCCTTCAGAATCCTGAAACACATTACATTAGGCAATTCAATATGTTATCAAAAGATATTAACTGTAAGTTCAGAAATTTTCATGAGACTTTTATTTCATGATTTTTTCTATTTCTGAATTATTAGGGAGCCGTTGAATTGAGTACTCATGCAGCTTATAATAATTTTATTAGCAAGAACTTTGAATTCTCAAGACAGTATGCAAATGTTATGAAAATTAAGTTCTTGCGAACATTTCCAAATTTATAGTTTACAAAACATTCGTCCCACCCAACTTTGATACCTAACTATTTTTAGCTCACCTGAGCCGAAGGCTCACAGGTGAGCTTATAGGATAGGCAGGCGTCCGTCGTCCGTCGTCGTCGTCGTCGTCCGTCGTCCATCGTCCGTCCACAATTTCAAAGAAGAATATTTCTGAAGCTAGTAGGCCGATCTTGATCAAATTTAATGTGAACCATAATTGGGTTGGGGGATTGATGGCATTAGGTTTTGGAGCAGATTGTGTCAAAATTGTGGTTTCCATGGCAACAGATAGGTCCCATAGACTTACAATGGGAAAAACTAAAAAAATCGTCTTCTCTGAAACCACTAGGCCCACAGCTTTGATATTTGGTATGTAGCAATGGCTAATGGTCCTCTACATAAATTGTGCCATTCATGCCCCTGGGGTCAAATTTGGCCACGCCCCGGGGGGTCGATAGTCTCCATAGACTTACTATTTGAAAAAAATTAAAAAATCTTCTCTGAAACCACAGGGCCCACAGCTTTGATATTTGGTATGTGGCAATGGCTAATGGTCCTCTACATAAATTGTGCCAGCCATGCCCCTGGGGTCAAATTTGGCCACGCCCCGGGGGTGGATAGTTTCCATAGACTTATAATTGGAAAAACTAGAAAAATCTTCTTCTCTGAAACCACTAGGCCCACAGCTTTGATATTTGGTATGTAGCAATGGCTAATGGTCCTCTACATAAATTGTGCCATTCATGCCCCTGGGGTCAAATTTGGCCACGGCCCGGGGGTTGATAGTCTCCATAGACTTACTATGGGAAAAAAATTAAAAAATCTTCTTCTCTAAAACCACAGGGCCCACAGCTTTGATATTTTGTAGGTGGCAATGGCTAATGGTCCTCTACATAAATTGTGCCAATCATGCCCCTGGGGTCAAATTTGGCCACGCCCCGGGGGTCGATAGTCTCCATAGACCTTCAATAGGAAAAAAAATCTTCTTCTCTGAAACCACTAGGCCAACAGCTTTGATATTTGGTATGTAGCAATGGCTAATGGTCCTCTACATAAATTGTGCCATTCGTGCCCTGTGGGTCAAATTTGGCCACGCCCCGGGGGTTGATAGTCTCCATAGACTTACTATGGGAAAAAAATAAAAAAATCTTCTTCTCTGAAACCACAGGGCCCACAGCTTTGATATTTTGTATGTGGCAATGGCTAATGGTCCTCTACATAAATTGTGCCAATCATGTCCCCAGGGTCAAATTTGGCCACGCCCCGGGGGTCGATAGTCTCCATAGACCTACAATAGGAAAAACTAAAAAAATCTTCTTCTCTTAAACCAATAGGCCCACAGCTTTGATATTTGGTTCTTCTTCTCTTAAACCAATAGGCCCACAGCTTTGATATTTGGTATGTAGCAATGGCTAATGGTCCTCTACATAAATTGTGCTATTCATGCCCCTGGGGTCAAATTTGGCCACGCCCCGGGGGTTGATAGTCTCCATAGACTTACTATGGGAAAAAAATTAAAATATCTTCTTCTCTGAAATCACTAGGCCCACAGCTTTGATATTTGGCATGTAGCAATGGCTAATGGTCCTCTACATAAATTGTGCCAATCATGCCCCTGGGGTCAAATTTGGCCAGGCCCCGGAGGTTGATAGTCTCAATAGACTTGCTATGGGAAAAAAATTCAAAAATCTTCTTCTCTGAAACCACAAGGCACACAGCTTTGATATTTT